>LNAC01000590.1:808398-855052 GCA_002007465.1 Ailurus styani
TGCCTCTGCCACCGCCTCTGCCCCCGCTCCGTCCGCGACCCCTGCCCAGGCCCCGACCCCAGCCCCGACCCCGCCCTCGGCCCGCCAACCTCGGCCGCGGCCCGCGCCCCGGCCCCGGAGGCCCAGTCGTGGGTACGATGCTGCCCAGCTCCATCCAGATTTCGGGGGAGCCGCTGTCAGGCGCCGAGGTGCGGGACATCTGCCGCGGCCTGCGCGACAACGCCGTGCGCCTGCTCTCACTGCGCGGCTGCCGCCTCTGCGACCGCGACTTCGGCCGCATCTGCCGGGCCCTGGCCGGGGCCACGTCCCTGGCGCAGCTCAACCTTAACCTAGGCGTCGTGTCCAGTCCCAGCCGCATCAAGCAGCTGGCAGAGGCGCTGCGGACCAACCGCTCCATCCAGTCCCTCTTGTGAGTGCGCTCCCTCGCAAGGGGGTCCCGGGGACTGCGCCCCTCTTCACACGCCCCCTGCCACCGCCTATTCCTCCACACACCCTTCTGGAGCTGTCTCCGTGCCAGCCTGCCTTCTCACCCCTGTACACCACCTCATCCCCCTACCCAGGCCTCCACGACACCCTCCATGCACATCCCTTACCTCTGGACTTTGCATACGCGGCCCACCCCAAAGGAGATGGGATACCCTCCCCTTTCTGGCAGGGCGTGTGTACCTCCCCACCTCATCACCAGCATTGACTTCTTGGGGGCAGCTCCTCCCGGCTCAAGAAGGAGCTCCCCAGAGGACTGGACCCCTGCCCCTGCATTCTGCCCACTGAAGAGTCCCGATCCACCACCCACACACTCCTTCTCTGTGCTCTCTCCTGGATCCCGATCCGTGCCCCAGAAAAGAAACCAAATTCCCCTTCTACCTGGGTTTTTGGAATCTAGAATTTTCTTTCTCCCTTCCCAAGGCTTCTCCCAAGCTCTGTGACAAGTGCCCTCCTCACCTCCAGGGCTCACATAAGGGAAGGAGCTCTGTCCCCTACAGATAGGGCTGATGACTGCAGTAACCTCTCTCTGCTCTCACCCACCAGCCTGCACGGGAGCCCCCTGACAGATGCGGGGCTGGCCTTACTGAACCCAGCGCTGGCCCTCCACCCTGCCCTTGTGGCTCTGGATCTGGGGGACTGCATGCTGGGTGATGAAGCCATCAACCTCATCTGTGGCCTCCTCCCCCCAGATGGAGCCAAGTCAGGTGAGCAAGAGGCCCTGCTGAGGACACGGGCTGGTGTGGCCTTGATGAAAAAGCCAGGCGCAGAGAGCAGGGGGCATGACCCAGAGCTGAGGGTTCTAACGGGGTGAGAATGTTTATTAGAAGGATGGGGGGCTGAGCAGAATGGAAACGCGGGCATCCCGCCTGTGGTGGGCAGGGGAGGCAGGGGTCTCTCGAGGCCCAGGAGCTTGTGGCCGGGTGGGGTGGCTCTCAGCCCACCAGGGACACCCCAGAGATCCAGGGCAGGGGCCGGGCTTGAAGCGGGAGGGCCTGACTTCCATCCTGGCTTCTCACTTTGATGCTGCCCAGGCTTGAAGGAGCTGACGCTCAGCGCCAATCCTGGCATCACCCCGAAGGGCTGGAGCCGCCTCGCGATTGCCGTGGCCCACAGCTCCCAGGTCCGCGTCCTCAATCTGGACTACAACCCCCTGGGTGAGGCTCAAGGAAGCCCCCTGCAAGTCTCACCATCCCACCCCCATCCAAGAACTTGGGACCATTGTTTGCCATGATAACCCCCCCTCCCTCTGGGGGAGGGAGCAAGGAGGGGGGATGTGGGAGGTAGTGGAGAAGCCACTTATGTGGAGGACCAGATGACCACCAGGTACGTCGAAGTATCCATCACCACCCCTGTGCCTGGCTTGCTTCACCTGTTCACTCCCTAGTCACGGAGCCCCCCTCTCAGCCACCTACCAAGTGTCTGTGCTTGCTGGCCCAGGGGTGGGATCTAGGGTCCTTAGGGCAGTGGGGAGGCCACGGGGAGGGTTAGCGGGCCCACTCATGACTGCCGGTGACCATGTGCATGTGTGCCGCCTCCCCAGGTGACCATGTGGCAGGGATGCTGGCTGTAGCTGTGGCCTCCAGCCGCACCTTAGAGGTCCTAGACTTGGAGGGCACAGGGCTTACCAACCAGTCAGCTCAGGTGAGAAGTCTTCAGGCTTGGGGGGCAAGGGGGGCTGGGGTGGAGGTGCAGGTGAGCCCATGTGTCTGCAGACATCCCGAAGGGGTCTGAAGAATCCGCATTCTTCCCCACCTCAGACCCTGCTGGACATGGTAGAAAATTACCCCACGGCTTTGCGGAGCCTGGTGTTGGCTGAGAACAGCATTAGCCCCGAGTTGCAACAACAGATCTGTGACCTCCTCTCAGAGGGAGAGGAGGAGGAAGAGGTGGCAGGAGGGGCTGGCGACACGCAGGAACGAGAGAGAGGGCGAGAGCCTGCTGCCCAGCAGAGGAGCAGTAGCTCCTGGATGTGCCCTGGTGGTAAGAGCCCCCAGGGCCGGGCAGAGCCAGGTCCCAAAGAGGTTTGGGCCTGGGGGTAGAGGGTGTGGGAGACCTCGGCCGCCTCCCACCTGTCTGTGTCCTTGGTGGAAGGATGAATGGTGGTCTGAACAGCCTCCTGCCCTTCCACAGATCCCAGCTCTCAGATGGTGCTCATGACTTCAGGACTAGGTGACAGTCTGTTGGCTGAGACCGAGATGTGATGCTCCACTTGGGCTTCTGCGCATCATTACATGTTGTCTACGTCCCCAGCACCTTGCCCCGGATGTCAGGGTCAGGCCCTGGGGCCTGGGAGGGAGGCAGGGGTGCCGGGGGCTCTGGTAGCTCCCGGCAGCGATGGGAGGCTCTGGAAGCTGACTAAGCAACAGCCTTGGGTGCACTCAAACCCAAGGTGATGTCTCTAGACTTGGCAGCTCTGGCTGCAACCCGCTGGCTCGGAAGAGATTTTATGAACTCTACAACCTGGCGTGTGGCTGTGGTCCCTGGGGACGGGCAGTAGGGGAGGAATTGGAACTGTTGGACACTAGGGGGCAGTGCCACCCCACAGCCCAAGCTCCAGGCGGCATCCACTGGCCCCACAGGTCAACTAGGTCTGGCTCAGGTCTCAGACTCATAGGACCTGGGGTTCTGGGGTGACACCTTACACAGGCCCCCAGAAGGATCATAACTAAGGTAAAGAGCTCACCGCCAGAGCTGGTTTGGACTGGACCCTACCTTGAGGAGAGACTCAGGGGCCCTGCTGAGGTTATCTGAGGTACACCTTCCCCCATTGCCTGATGCTCTGTGGCCACAGACATCCCAGGCAGAGCGTGGCAGGGGGCACTCACTAGCAAAGACCAGAACTTGGCTAGGACTGGGATTGCTCAAGAACGGGGAGAATGGCACAAGGAAAACCGTTATTGGACAAATTAGGCCGTATCAGTAAAATAGTTTTAATTTTAAAATAGTCATCGATGTGAAAACTTCCCAAAGCTGGGAGTAACAGTCTAGAGCCAAGGTTGGGAGGGGTCCAGGCCTCACCTACAGCCCAGCTTGAGGCCCCCGAATCCCTCCCACTCCTCCCTTCCAGAGGGAGGATGGACACAGCTGAGGTGAGCCCTGAGTGAGTCCTCTCCCTCATCCCCCAAGGACCCCTTGAAGGCAACAGCTCGTGCAGAGGACTTGAGGAAAGCAGGCAGAAAACAGAAGTTAGAGGTTAATAATCTGAGCGACATTCCCTTCCCACCCCCAGAAAACAAACAAGAAAACCATTTGTGGGTATGAAAGGGGGCTGGAGGATGAGCACTGATGCAACAAGCCTCTCAGCACCCCAGGACAGCCCAATTTGGGCTGGCCTGACCAGAAGAAGGGTCCTGAGCCCCAACTACATGTTACCTTTGGGGAGTACATATTCCAAAAAGAAAAGAGAAAAGGTATGAGGCAAGCTGGTGCCAGTCAAAGCAGTTAAAAGGCCCGGTGTGGCCTGCCCCCTGAGCCTGCCCTGCACAAGGAGCAGAGCAGTGCTGGCCTGAGGGGGGATGGCTGTGGGGAGTTGCTCCCGGGGTCCCAATGCAGCTGTGGCAGGAAGGCAAGCGGGCACCCTAGTTGAGCAGGTTGCCCTGCTCCTGGGCCTGGGTCAGGCTGTCCTTGCGGTGCAGGTGGTGCACCCCCATCCTCTTGGGGCTGCGCTGGGGGCGGCTGGAGCTGGCGAGTGCCCAGGCCCTGCCATCAGTGTGGGAAGTGACCGGCCCCTCCTCTGTGCCGCCATCACTGGGCAGCAGACTCTGGCGTTCTTCCTCAGGGCTGATGGGCAGGTTCAGCTCTTCCTCCTCCTCCCTGGGAGAGCCAGAGTCAGCTTCCATGGGCAGCAAAAGCCCTCTCTCACCAGATGGGGAAGTAGGCACCACAACCTCCTCATCTCTGTCGATGGGACTAAGACCAAAATGGCGCTGCAGGTCAGGGAGCGCATCGCGTCCGAAGGCTGTGCGCTGGGCCACAGCGGCTGGGGGTGGAGTGCGGTCCACAAACGCCCGCTGCCAGCTGGCGAGCAGGTCCTCCTCAGAGCTGGCAGAGCTGGCTGGGGCACTGAGTGCTGGGGGGAGAGGGCTGGGCTCATGGTGGGGTGAGGCCTGGGCCGAGGCAGGACTGCTGGGCGCTGGGCTGGGGCGGGCCCGCTCACCACCCTCCTCCACCAGGCTCAAGGAAATGGCCTGGCGGGTAGCGTAAGTGCAGTTGGGCAGGGGGCTGTTGCGGGGAATTCGCACCTTATCCTCAGAGAACTCGATGACCTTGCGGCCGGGATACAGTGGGTGTGGTGGAGATGGGGTGGGGTAGGGGCTCAGCTTCTCAAAGGCTGGCAGGGGCGACTCCTCCTCTGGGGAGGCCCCGGCAGTGCCCAGAGAGCGGCATTCGCCATTGGGTTGTGGGGTGGGGCTGCCAGGGGCTGGGGGACTGGCTGGGTCACCTGGGCCACCCCCACTCATGTCCACGTGCACAAAGACATCCTCAGCCAAGGGGCGCCCGGCACTGCCTGACTGCACCGAATTGAGCAGCAGAGACTCCGGCTTCTCTAACACGCGGGCGATGACCGACGTGGGGACCACAGCCCCTGGTGCCAGGCTAGGGGCGGGGCCCAGGCTGGCAGCTTCTCGACCACTGTGCAGATGTTTCCGGACCATGTCCTGGAGCTCACAGGGCAGCTGGGGTAAAAGAGTGGGAGAAGGGAAGACAGACTTGAATGGTCCCAACCTCCGAGCAGAAATAACGGCTACCGCGTGCTGCTCTCACACCAGGCCTGGGCACAACCTTGTTTCACAGACAAACTGAAACTCGGCAGGGGCCAAACGACTTGAAGATTTGGAGGAACACACTCAGCACCTGACCCCAGAGCACTAAGGCCCACGTGCTCTCAAACACCCCTCTCCCCGCATCTCAGCAGTGGCTTCTGGCCCAACCAGACAGAAGTCTGAGGACCTGCACTGGCCAGCAGCCTCTGGAGTGCCTCCACTCCTTCCACAGACCCCGTGAGCCTTGGGCCTGAGGCTCCGGAGTCTAGAGTTTGCCTGCTGGGTAATGCGGTCAGTTGGGCCTAATCCCCTCTCGATATTCTTATGGTTGACAGCCACCCCCACCTTCTGGCATGGGATCCCAAAAGGGGGCACCTCTCTCCCTGTGTCTGTTCCAGAAATCCCAGCCGGGCCAGCCCCCGCCCTAGCAATGTGGCAGAGCTGACGGACTCGAGAGGAGACATGCAGGCGAGGGGCAGGCAAAGCAGAAAGGGGTAGAGGAGGCCGGGCTGCATGCGATATCAAAGCCCCAGGGAGAGGAATCCCAGAGGCAGGGCTCGCAGCAGCAGGGAGGGTGTTCTGCTCACGTCGGCGAACTTGTGGTTGCGGAAGTGGGACTTGTTGCACTTGAGGAGCTGCACAGCCAGGTTGCAGTCCAGCCGGTACCGCTCCTGCAGACACAGGCGGGGGTCACCAGCCGGCCCCACGCCACACAGCACGGCCTCACCAGGACCAAGCCAGCCACAGGCGGGGAGGGGCCCCCCGGCACACGTACATTGAGCTCCTCCAGCTTGTTGATGGTGTTCTTGGCATCCAGCAGCTTATTGGTCAGCTCCACGATCTCCCAGTCCAGCGTCTTCCTATCCATCTCAGCCTTCTTGATCTGAGGCACAAAACTCGTGTGAACCTCGCCCCCCAACCCCAGCCGGCCTCCCTCCCCTCCACCTCCTCCCAGCCCAGAGACACAGGAAGCCACAGGTGCTGGGGCAGCCAAGGCAGACGGAATAGACAGACGATGGACAGACAGAAGGAGACCAGCCACCTCTCCTGTTCTCCGGGCTGGCTGAGGGGCGGGGGCCTTCTGAACACGACCTGCTGCCACTGGGGCCCAGGACAGAGGCCATACGAGAGCTGCCCATCAAGAGGCTCTACATGGCAGGTCAAGCAACCGGACCTGAGAAGGAGTAAGTGTGCCAACTCAGGGGCCGAAGCCTACATGTGGAGTGGTTTCCAGGCTCAGGCTGGGAAGAGGGAGGAGGGGTGGGGTGGTAGGGTGGCAGCTGAGGGCGCCTGTGAGATTATCTAGTTGAGCCAGGAGGGAGCAGCAGGCTCAGCAGCAGCCCTCTGATCTTCAGTTCAGGGGCTGGAGCACCGTCCCGCCCCCCCAAATGGCTTGGGCTTGTTGCCACCACAGCCGAGGAGTCGTGAGTGTTCAGCGGTGACATCAACCGGGACCTCTGCCTGAGCCAAGTGCCGGCCGCAGCTGTCCCCCAGGAGGGAGGCACTGTACCGAGCAGGCCTCACGTAAGGAGGAGGAAAGCAGTGGGCAGACATAAAGGGCCAGGGCCCCAGCAACCCCAGGTCTCAGCTGAGGAGGAGGCCAGGGCAAGGGAGAAAACACAAACTCAGACGCAACTGCAAAGATCCAGCTGTGGCTAAGAGAGGCCTGACAGGAGAGGGCGGCGGCAGCGGCAGCGGCGTGAGGGGAAGACGGGAGAGAAGAGAAACAGTGTGAGCACTAAGACAGTCCTGACTCGCACAGCACACTGCGGCCCCCTGCCCGCCACTGTGCCGCCCCCTCCCCAAGCCCCAGGGCACAGTGGCACTCCCCGGGCAAGTCCCAGACGCCTGCTATGCCACGAGCACAGTGCCAGCCGAAGTGCCCCCATGCCCCCCTCCCGCCCCCACCAGATTACCAGCGTGTGCAGCTTGTCCTCCAACTCCTGGTTGGTCCTCTGAGAAGCCGTGTAGCTGTTCTGAAGCCTGTGGAGGAATACAAGGCAGACCCCTGTGTGGACATCTGCTCTTCAGGCCCTCCTCAGCCCCTCCCTGACATGGGATGTGGGGCAGCTCATTCTCCTCCCTGCTTCGGTTTCCCCACCAGAATCAGATGATCTCTGAGGCCTCTTCCGGCTAACCTCCTAAGAATGGGATGGAGGTTGGTGGTGGGGTGGTGGTGGTGGGGGATATGCACGCACGGGCGCCTGGCCCCTTGTTTCCACACCTGCGGAACTTGTCCTTAAACTTGTCTAGCTCCTCGCGGCTCTGGCCCAGCTCCAGCTCCAAGCAGTCCTGCCCAATCTCCAGCTCGCGCTCCAGGGCCTCCGTGCGCCTCGTGGCCGAGGCCAGGCGCCGACGGAGCTCCTCATTCTCCTGCTGCAAGAGCCTGGTGGGGTGAGGGGTCAAGGGCAGAGGGGTATCAGTTTTAAGATGGGCCAGCCCTGGAGCCCCAGGCTGGGCTCAAGAAGCTTGAAGGAGTAGGGAAGACATGAGCACAGGCAACGGGGGGGCAAGGGACTCCCTAAGAAGGAGTCTGAGTCTGGGGCAGCATATTCCATAGGCCTGCTGGCCCTGAGAACACAGCCTGGCTTAGGGATAGTGGCGGGGGGGGGGGGGGGGGGGGGTGGGGGGGAGCAGAGGGGATGGTAGAATCCACCCCCACCCACAAAGAAGAATGAGAAGACAGAACTGGTGCAGGGGTAAGACTTCCCAGTCCATCTCTGGTTACAGCCTAAGCCAGCCGGCCACCAAGCCCTCCAGCTCCAGTTTCCCCACTGCACAATCAGGCTGCTCCATTATTAATCTCCTGGAAATCCAGCCCAGCACTGTCCTTCTCTCCAAAGGCCTGCTGTGGCTAACAGAAAGGGCTGCAGGGAGGCAGCTGGCACAGGAGGACCAGGAGCTGGGGAAGGGCTCTTTGGCAAGAGCAGGCCCCTCCGAGCACCCACCTCTCCAGGTTCCAGGTTCTCTTGGAGCCCATGGAACAAAAACTCTTTCCAGAAGGAAATATCCACGTCAAGCTTCCTCCCAGAGTCCTTAAATACCCCACCCAACCTTCACTTCTCCCTAATCCAGTGAAAAGCCCAGAGGTACCAACAGCCTTGCCTGGAGCTAAGAGGGAAGTGCTGAGGCAAGGAAGGCTCTCGGACAGCAGATACTCACTTCATCCTCTCCGCATCAGTCAGGGGTTCCTGGGCACAAAAGAAGGGAAGCTTGAGGCTCAGCCCTAGACCACTGGCCCACCCTGCTTGCCCACCCTCCAGAGAGCCCTGGCAAGGGCCATGTATGAAGCCCAAGCAATCTTACAGAAGTGGGCCCTGGAGAGATGGAGGCAATCCAGGAATGCCTGGACAAGCCTAGATCACTCTCTCCCACGCCAACCAGAAGGTTCGAGAACCCGTTCCAACATTCACCCTTACCCACACCATTTCCAAACCCTCTCGTAATTCTAGAACAAGTTGCAAATGAGTCCTGGTACCCATGCTACATCTCCCAGGGATAAAGAGAGCCTCCTAGCTGTTCCCTGGGCTCCTAGTGGGCCCTGCAGCCATGGCAGAGACCTTCCAGAGAAGTGAAGGAGTCAAGCGAGCTACAATAAGGTTCTGAGCTGTGACAAAGCCCTCCTGGCCCCTGGAGGGAAGATGGGGCAGAATCAGGCCCTTCCAGGGGCTCAGAAGGAACCAGAACATGGATTAAGGAGGAGGGCCTGTGGGCTAGTCCTGACTGAGAGGAGTGGCATGCCTTCTCCTTGTTCTGCTTGGAACCTCCTGCCCCATCTTCCCCAAGTCCTCATGCTGGTCACGGCCCAAGAGCCAGGGCTCAGCCAGCCACAGAGCAGGGAAACGTCAAGAGGCCTGCTCCAGATGGAGCCGACTGCTTCAGAATGCCAACCACAGGCTGGAAAATGAGGTGGGTGGCCCGGACCCTGGGCTTTGGAGATGATGACACCCGCATTTGATCCCATTCTACCACACTCTGCTTACACTAACCTTGCTGAGCCTTAGGGTCCTCATCTACAAAACCAAGGGAACGCCCACAGGATGGCACCTACAATACCTGGCCTTCTTACTGAATGTTCCCTGAGCTGAAAATGGGGAAGTCCCGGCATTCCAGCCCTGAATGGTACGCAAAGTGACTACAACACACGTTTCCCCCTGAGAGGAAACCGGAGGAGGGACGAGAGCCAGTATGGGGACTGTTCCACAGTGGCCTGAAAAAGGCCTTCTAAGAACATAACAGCTTCTGGCAGGGAGCGTGTCCTTCACAAGTGTTAGCCAGACCAGGCGAAGCTGGAGGAAGGGCCGGACTTCCGGGGACAGCAAAGAACAGCTGGTCTGGTGGGAAGAAGCTGGAGCACCACCTCCTCCAGAGAGTCCCATCCTCCAGCACATGAGGACCCCTCCACCTGGTGGGCTGCCTCTCGTCGGAAGAATAATACTGCCCGGGAGCTTTTTGTTGAGCCACGAAGACTCCGGGGTTCCCTGACATGGGGACATGTGCTCACAGCCGTCCTGGGAGCCTGCACTGCCCCGGCCAGCAGCGCTGCAGCTAGGAGCCCCACCCCCACCCATGCCCCACGCGACTCAGCAGTGCCACCCCTCCGCCCCCACTCAGGGGCCCAGAAGTCCCCTCAGGCGGGACAAGTCAGGCAGGCACCCAGCCTCAGGGGCCTGCGTCTGCCAGCCAGGAGAGAAGTAGGCATCTCCTGACCTCCTGCTCCAGCCGGGATCCTGGACCGTCCAGCCGCAACTCCCGGTGCTCAGGTGGTGCCTTGCGGTATGGTTTCTTAGCAGGGGCTGCACTGGTCATTCTTGGATGTGAGGGCTTCTCAACCTGCTGTGGGGAAGCCAGGAAGGAGGAGGCTCGGAGACGTGGGCAAGAGGCCTCTGGCCAAAGGAGAAAGGACAGTAAAAGGGACATATGTAGGAGCCACCAGGCATGCAGACAGGCCTGGGCAATTGCTAGGGTCATCAGAAACCTGGACTCTGGTGGATCAGTGCCCATCGGTCAGGGGAGTGCTGGAGAGGACAAGAGCCCAATGCAACCAGATTTGGGGGGGAGGCAAGGCCCACGGCCTGGGCTCCAGGAAGAGAGGACTGTGGCCTAGTAGTGGGACAAGGTGTCTAAGAGCAGCCCACTGCTCCCCTCTGTGGGCGCACAAAAAGGCCTCAGAGGGAAAACCCATTCGCTCTGCATCAGCTTCTTCAACCCTACAGTGGGAATGAGGAGAACACCAATTTCACAGACCTGTTGTGAAGATTACGTAAGTCACTAACCACAGTTACCTGGTACTTAGGAAATGTTCCACACGTGTGAGCTCAGAAAAGCCCCCAAAATCAAACAACCCCCCCTCCAGTAACCAGAAAGTAAGGGTCTGAAGATGCTCCCCCAACCCAGGCTCCTCGGCAGGGGAGTCTCCAAGCTTGAGAGTCCTGGAAGCCAAGCCTCCGCCACTCTCTTTTCACCAGCCCCCACCATGAGGGACCACCTGCTTGCCCCCTGGCCTGCCAGCCTCGCCAGAAGGGGGCCAAAGTAGGGTGCAGGCCTCCCAGGGACATACCGTCTGACTGCCGGCAGCTCTCTCTGTTCCGCTGTCCCAGAGTTAGCCCTCGGCTCTCCGCATCCCACGGCCCCTCCACTTCCTCTAGCCAACAGCTCCTGAAACCGGAGAAGGGAAGAAAGTGGAAACCAGGTGTCAGCCGCGGGTCTGTCGGTGCCCCTGGCCAGCCTACCCAGTCCAGGACCGGGAAGGCCCCTAGGGAGAGCCAGGCAGAAAAGCCACGGCCCAGGGGATTCGGGGAAAGCAGCGGAGGTGGGAGAGGACCAGAATCACGGGGCTCCTTTCTCCATGAAAGCACGGTCACAGCGCTAGACGACACACATGTGCATCCTGTATGTGCTCGTGGTCTCAGCTTACCCCGTGCCTGATTCTGGAATATGTCTGGTCCTGTCCTGTCCCTATCCTACCCCACATCTGTCCTGTTCATCTCCCACACCTCTGAGTCTGGAAATTAAGAGAATTCGGGAACACGGCTTGCAGAAGAGAAATATGTCTGGTCCTGTCCTGTCCCTATCCTACCCCACATCTGTCCTGTTCATCTCCCACACCTCTGAGTCTGGAAATTAAGAGAATTCGGGAACACGGCTTGCAGAAGAGAAATATGTCTGGTCCTGTCCTGTCCCTATCCTACCCCACATCTGTCCTGTTCATCTCCCACACCTCTGAGTCTGGAAATTAAGAGAATTCAGGAACACGGCTTGCAGAAGAGAACACCAGGATAAAGCCTAGTAGAGACCAACAAGATGCTAGGAAAAGTTCCTAGCCATGTTTCCAGGAGCCCAAAGCCTACTTCTGTTTAACAGTTGTAAACAGACCTTGCAACGAGGAAGGGTAGGCCCAGGAGAGAAAAATCTGAAAAAGCAGCAGTTAGAGCAATGATTGTGCAATCTCAGCGAGGGTGATTTTCGTGTCCCCCACCTCCCTGACTTGCCCCTTCCCAGATACCTGGCCATGTGTGAAGGGGAAAGGTAGTGGCATTTAGTAGGGAGAGGCCAGAGATGCTGCTGAACATCCTGCCACACACAGGACCACACCTCACGATGAAGAATTAGCACACAACGCTGACAGCATCCAGGCTGAGAAACTCCAGTGCAGAAAGCCCGAGTCTGGGGAGTTGAGACACTGGGCTCCAGGCTATGTGCTTCTGACACACTGTGTGGTCCCAGCTCAGTCCCTCACTGGTCTCTCTTCCACACAGAGGTGGCTGGACTGAGGGACCTGTGAGGTCCCCGGCAGGTTCGGGGCATGCTGAGCTCTGCCCCCACTTGTAATGAGCTGGGCTGCAGCATGGGGGCAGCAGCCACCACAGGGACCCACGGAGGCAGTAACCTTAGGTGGCCTTCTGGGCATAAACAACCTTCCGCTGCCATCCGCCGCCGCCATCCACCTAAATAGAGCTGGGGGCCGAGGAAAGTGTTTGCGGGCTAAAGCATGCGTTCCTGCTGTCGGGACATGCCTGGCCGCGACTCCTGTCACATTCCAACAGAGCCTGGAGCAGGAAGAACAGTGAGGGGGTAGGGAAGGCAGGGAAGCAGGAGTGGCCTCCCTCCTGTCTGGGCCTCCTGGTCTCTGGCTTGGGGTTCTGGGGGGAGCTGGGGTATGGCAGCAGGCACGAGTCGCCAACCTCCACCCCTTTGATGGGGAGGCAGACATGTCCCCACAGGGCACTAGCAGCCTGCTGTGTCGAGCTGACTCCCTGCACAGGAATCTGGGCGGGCCCAAAAGGACAGCACATTCCTGGGGTGTGGGGGAGCAAACAAGTCACCCCCGCAGGTTCCCCGGGGCTATCCCTCCTGCGGGCCCCAGGGTGGGACCTCCTAAGGTCTGGGAGAGAGGCCCAGAAAGTTCCAGGCCAGCCTGGATAGCTGGATGCTAATACTCGGAGGGTGTAAGTATGGGGTACATGAGTTAGAAAAGGGGAGAGCCAGAGACACGGAGTAAGAGATACAGGGAGCCAAGAGCCTCTGCAAAATCTGGCGGAGTTGCAGGGGGGTGCTTCCTTCCCCATCTGCTCCCCCAACAGCTGAGTAGTCCACTTCTCCCTGCAGGTCATGCTGCGGACTCCCTCGACTCTCAGCCTCTTTTCTTCCTTAGCCCTATTCTTGTTAATACCCACTATGCCCCCTAGGCACCAGGACACTTGAATGGGGGACAGGCAGGCAGGCCGGGAGCACACTGATGTGCTTAGCTGAGTACCTGGGGATACTCGCTGAAGGAGAGTGGCCTTCACTCCATGCCCCAGAGCCCTAGCCCTACCGTCACAAATCCTGCCTCATTTTGATGTCAAGTCTCCACTCCCTGGCCTCACACCACATACTCCCAGGGCTTTCCGGGTTGGATAAGCTGGTTTGCTGAGGGACAGTGTGGAAGTGGCTGGCAGGGAGACGGGGGACTACTACTGGGGTGTGGGGGAGCAAACAAGGCTCACTAGTGAGACAGTATGTGAGGTAGCCTGCAGTGTCCACAACACAAGCCCATGAGGGAGAGTCTGTCTCACTCTCACTCCCTGCCCCACATCCATAAATACCAGTATGTTTTGGGGCCCGAGCTCCAACTCTTGAGAGTGCTAAGTGCCCCAGATCCAGCCCATGGCAGGGGGGTTGGGGGGGTAGAGCATGGAGACAATTCCAGCGCTGAACAGGAATGCGATGGGCCTGACAGGCCACTGTCCTTGACAGGAAGCACAGCAGGGCAGGGCAGACCCTGGAGGGAGAGCCATGCCAGAGGCACTGGAGAACAAAGTGAGAAGCAGCTGGATACCAGGCCCACAGCCAGGAGAAGATAAAAGGTAAGCTGCAAGACAGCAGAGTAGTCCCACCGGCAAGACCCAGCCACCAGCTGCAGCCTCCACTGGCTATGTCTCCTTCACCCAAAGATTCCCACGTTGCCTTGGAGTGTTTCAGCCCAAGCAGGACTCCCAATCCCCTGTCAAGAAGAGGAAGTCCCCGGGGAAAGCAGCTGGATAACTCAGAACGGGATACAGGCCAGGATAAGCAAGCGAGTGGCCTTTGGGGTCTCGGCCTCTGGCTGCTGAGCTGGCTCCAAGACACCTCTGAGAAAGTGGTCTTTTGGAAGGTCTAGAAATTGACCAAGAAGCAGCCCACTCCCACCCCTCACCCCACACAACCTGAGCTTCAAGGAACTGGAGGCAGAGGATGCAGGATGTGGGGCTACCAGATCACGAGCTAGGTCTGCACTATGAGAACAGCTGAGGCCTAGGTGAAAACCTCTGGCTGACCCAGTCTGGTCTGGGGCTCCGCAGGTACCGCTGACGGAGACACCCAGAGCAGCCTCCAGAAGGGAGAGTGGCTCTCCTCGAGGACCCCGCCCCCAAGCCGCACCTCCCCAGTCCTCCTTGGCATAGCATTCATTTTTCACTCACTCAAACTCTGCTCAGAGGAGACGTGGGCCCTGCTGGGCCAGAGAGGCGGGTGAGAGTTTTCTAATTGCCATGTTGCAATCTGCCAGTCAGTGCAGGCCGCCTGTTGCCGCCTGCCCTGTATTAAATACCTTCTCCCTGATTACAGCCCATGGGGCACGATTAGCTGCCTCCAGAGAACAAAGTCTACTTTCATTAGAAATGGGACTCGGCACGCACAGCAAACCTGCACTGTGAACCCACTGAACAGCTGAGCAGAGAGTGTAGACAGAGGCAGATATAAGGAAAAGTGTGTGCTGGACATTGGGCAGTAGCCTTTAATAAAGAATAAAGGACAGGGCGCCTGGGTGGCTCAGTAGGTTAAAGCCTCTGCTTTCGGCTCAGGTCATGATCTCAGGGTCCTGGGATCGAGGCCCGCATCGGGCTCTCTGCTCAGCGGGGAGCCTGCTTCCCCCTCTCTCTGTCTGCCTCTCTGCCTCCTTGTGATCTCTCTCCCTCTGTGAAATTAAAAAAAAAAAAAAAAAAAAAAAAAAAAAGAAAAAAAAAAGAATAAAGGACAAAAAATTTGCCAAGCATCCCTCTTTACCCAGGAGATGGGATTCACACCTATTCCCTTTTGTAGATAAGTGCCCAGATGTGACCCGGGGCTGCCACCACAGTCAGGGGTCACTGCT
Organism: Ailurus styani; assembly: GCA_002007465.1. Taxonomy (NCBI): domain Eukaryota; kingdom Metazoa; phylum Chordata; class Mammalia; order Carnivora; family Ailuridae; genus Ailurus; species Ailurus styani. Next base: position 823,261 of record LNAC01000590.1, read on the forward strand.
GCTAAAGATGGAGCAGGGTAAGTAGAAACCTTCAGAATCCAGGTTTTCTCCAAACCGTATCATTCCCACTCTCTGCAAACACCCACAGTAGGTGACAGCAAGAAGAGTCAAGCCCAAGAGCCCAGGGTCCCCTCTCACTTCCTTCTGCCCTCTTTTCTGTGGGTCTGCCCAGAGCAAAGTCAAAGGTACAGGAGAGGAGGGGAGGTCTGAGCATCGAGCTTTCACCCTGCGGAAGGAGACGGGAGTGAAACCAAAATGGGTGTGGCTCTGTGTTTTTTCATACTTCAGTCTGCCCCCATGGAGGTCTCCAGGAGCCCAAGTCCCGCACACTACCTCAGTCTCTCTCGCCAGTTCTCCTGCCTTGCCCTAGAGAGCCTGGCTGCCTCCCCTGCTCCCGACATCACCCACACTCTGTAAGAAATTATGGCCCCAACAGTTTATCTGAGCTCAGGCCATTTCCAAACCTACTGATATGCCTTTCTACTCACAGTTGTCACTGACTCAAGCAAGTGAGGGACCATCAGGGACGGGCCACACATCACCACAAAAATCATTATAGCTCTTCATAATTCACCTGAAGAAAGTCAACAAAATCACTCAATTAGCAATCACTACTGCTTTGAGAATGAAAAGAAACCCTCTTCCAGAACACTCCAGCTGTGTTTTATACTGCCGTAATTCCCCTGTGGAACCCAGCATCACACAAATAAGTAACAAAAATAAACACAGGCCCTTCCTAAAGCCGCTCATCGATGGCTAAAACATGAATGTCTGATCACACAGGGCCTAGTGCCTCCTCTGTGGGAACTGTCCCCAGCTGTAAGCCCCGGATAGCATCTCGGAACTCCGCAGGCAAAGAGAAAGCTGCACCTTTGGGGGCAGGGCACACTCCTGCCATACAAGCCTGGCTGCCTCTCAAGCCTCTGAAATTCAGGGTCTGCATCCAACTGAGACCCAAGAAACACAAACCACCACCCTGCAAGGGCCAGCCCTGTAGCCAGGCGACTCAGCAGAGGCCCTGGAGATTGCCTGCAAGGAGTGCCGTGCCCGCCCCCCGCCCCCCAATTAATACAGTCCTTCTCCACCTCGAGCGTCAGTCCCCCGGCATGGCGAGGCCATCCCACCAAAGCTGGCTGCCTTCAGCCCTCCCCCACATCGCCCCCGGGGTGCCCCTCCTGCTTGCTACCAGCCCCGTTTCCGGCATGCAGCTGTTCCTGAGGTACATGAGCAAAGCCCTCAGCAATCCTGGGCGCGTGGCGGGCAAGCAGCCAGCAGAGCACGGGGTGGGGCCTGGGCAGGCTCTGCTCTGGGCGGATGACTAGGCTGGGAGATGCCAGTCTGTGCCCAGACCAGCCCTGTTGCCCCTCCAGCAGCCATTCCTGCCACCCCTCTGGGCAAGTACAACCTCACCCTCTTGGGACACGCTGCCTGAGGCCCTGACCTGGCCCTCTGCCTGCTCTAAGTGGCACTGACTGACAGGTTTTTAAAAAGTGGGTGGGAATTATTCTGCCCCAGAGTAAGCCCGAGGACTCTAACCTAGTGCTGGGGACCTTTGAGAGTTCACCTGGCTTCCACCTGAGCAAAGACCTCAAGTCTATCCAGCTGGCCTCTCACTCAAGCAAACCCCTGACAGGAACAAAGGGGCTAAAGACAACTATTGATGATGATCCAAGCAACCTCCCCTAAATAAAGGCAGGGCGCGGGCGCCTGGGTGGCTCAGTGGGTTAAAGCCTCTGCTTTCGGCTCAGGTCATGATCTCAGGGTCCTGGGATCGAGGCCCGCATCGGGCTCCCTGCTCAGCGGGGAGCCTGCTTCCCCCTCCCCCTCTCTGCCTACCTCTCTGCCTCCTTGTGATCTCTCTCCCTCTGTGAAATAAATAAATAAATAAATCTTAAAAAAAAAAAAAAAGGCAGGGCGCAAAAGTGCCCATGTCCTTGCCTAATGAAAGGTAAGGTAAGGGGTGGCCCTGAGCCAGCCCTTTCACTGCAGGCCTCTCTTGTTTTCCTGGTCAGAGCCCAGACACCAGGGACCCCTCCAGCTTGCTCCTCCTGACTCAGGGTCCCTATGCATCCAGGCAGCCCCTATACCATCTCACATTTTTGCATTCCCACCCCACACTAGCAGGAAGTTCCCTGCTTCTCCTTCCTGGCCCAAGGGAAACAGAGCCTACCCAGAGGGCCTTCAGGTCCCAAGTTCCCCCACCCAGCCAACCCATTACCGCACTGACTCCAGAGGCTCGAACCAGAGCGGCTGTCTAAGGAGTTACCTGTGCATAACACCAGGGAGCCCCAAGCAATTCGCCTTCCTGCTATCCCCAGAGCCCCCTTCTCCTTTCCAACCCTGGAAGAAGGGAATCTGGCGGGAGCTTCTCTATGGCAGGCTGCTCACCAGCCTCCCAGTCAGAGGCCAAGGCCTCTCCCAAGCCCACTGTGGAATCCAAAGCCAGGTCCCGCCTGCTCTGGCGGAGGCGCCCTTCCAGCTCTTCTCGGTTAAAGTCCGCCTGAAGCTCCACACAGGGAATGAGGTGGGGGGCCAAACTCCACCCACTCCACCTACTACAGCAACGGGGTGCCACAAGCTACATCTCAGGTGAGTACCTGGTTCTGGACTTGAGCTTTCAGCTTCACTCTCGGCCCAGGGAGTTCCCCACAGCGAGGCCACAGTTCTTGTCGAACACCCCACCTTGAGGAGAGCCTTGCAGTTGATCGTAAATGATTACCCTGGCTGAGAATAATGGGGACACCATTCAGTCTTCCCCACTTGACAAAGGGAAGCAACTATCCAGCCGAGAAGAAAACTCCCCTCCCACTCTGGCTCCATCTGTCTCCGAGGTGTGAAACAGCATGGTAACTGTGAGATATTCTCAAACTCCATAATGCTTAACGCAGACTGAACAGAAACTCTAAGCACTCGTTTTAAGGGAGAACTAGGCAGCATGGTACTGACTGAGGGGAGCTTGGGGTTGGCAGAGGCCAGCAGCAGGCTGGCAGATCGGCAGGGGTCTGTGCAGAGGAGACCCCTCTCCCGGCTTTAGAGGGGGCACACCCCCCCCAACCACCACCACCACCACCACAGCAAGGAGACTGGGAAGGTGGAGGGACAGCAGTAAGGACAAGAGAGCAGAGTGGGCATGAGGTAAGCTAAGGGGAGGAGGCAGCCAGGCTAGACGGCAGATGGTGGGGGTGACTGAGGCATTGCTGGTGGTACCCCCAGGGCACGTTAGCTGGCCCAGGTTAGACTCACAGGGTTAGTGTCTTCTCCCCAACCAGCCAGCTCTCCTGGTTAGCACGGTTAGCGACAGACTCATGGCAGACGCCCTCCAGGCACTCCATATAAACAGACAGCTTGGTTGAGAGCAGCCCAACTCCGGAGCTGCAAAGAGAGAGCAGAAGGAACGCCAAGCTGGAAGATGCCTGGGGGTACACACTGCGCTCTTCTGACAGGGCGAGCTCCTCCAGACTTACCACTAGACCCTCAGGGGCCTTCTCCCATCCAAAAATCATGCCAGGCAGAAGCACAGCACGCCCCCTGCCAACCAATGAGTCCAGCTGGCTGACCCCAAATGACAGGGCACTCTGGTCGGCCAACCCGAGGAGAGGAGAGCTGCGGTGGAAGGGGGCACTGCTGCCAGGGGGCAGCTCCCCCGTCTTGCCTTCTCCCTGGACACGGCTGCCAGGCTGCACCATAGCTCCGAAAGCGGGGTTGTTGGGACAAAGCCAGCCATAGCTGCCACTGCCACCCATCCCGGGCCTGTGCCAGCAGAGCCCACCCCACCACCTCCCACGGGCTCTGAGGCAAGGGGCTGGGAGAGGACTGATGCAGGGATCAGAGGCTGGAACAAGAAGTGCATGGAAGGCACCATACAATGGGGCACTGTATGACCTGACCCAGAGCTGGGCCAGCCCCGGGAAGGGGTGGCATGCTGCCACCCACCTTTCAGTCTCTGACAGGCCAGGGGGAAGGCACTTCCCCGGGAGCTGGCCCCAGAAGAGCCCGGAGAGCAAGGATAAAGGCCGTGCTGCAGCCAGGCTCCTCACACTCCCGGCAGCGACCATTCCACCCGCTCAAAAGGAACAGTGCCCAGAGAGGCTAGTGTTCCCAACACGACAAGCCCAGGGAATGGCAGAAAACCTCTCTCTGGAAGCCTCCAGAACCACCCTAGTGGAAGTGACCCCCTCCGGCTTAGAGATCTCAAGGCAAATGGAGCCCCAGTAGCAGAGTCCCAGAAACCCCACAAGATGTGACCCCTGGAGCAGCAGGAGAGGAGAGCACAGCAGATGTAGCAGCAAATACTGCTTGTGTTCATAGAGGAGGGCCCCATGTTGACAAGGAAAAAACAGAAGGACTCCCCTTCTGTCTGGAAAGCCCTGTGGATGATGACATGATTCGGGGTAGAGGGAGAACAGCGACCACCCCAGCACCACATAGAGGCCTGGCCCTTCTCCCAAGCCTAGGTTAATCATTCCCAATGGCCTACTGCCGGGGCTCCCCGTAGCACTCTGACAACAGCCCCAGAGCCCGAAGGCCAAGGCCTGACCCCAGAGCGGGAGATAAGCACCCAGGAGAGAACATCTTTTTCTATAGGCTCTGACCTCTTCCCTAGACTGGTAAGAATGTGTGGCCATTGACAGGCTCCCTTCAGAATCCTCACCCACAAATAAAACCAAAAAACGCCAGCTGGGTCTGGTTTGCTTTCAAAACATAGAGTAACAAGTAACCTGGGTAATCCGAAGTTTCAGAAACCAGGGACTGTCTCTGTGTTGAAACAGAGGTTGAGAAATCAGGTAAGTTTACTTTCTTCCCCGCCGCAGAGCACAGAAGTGCGGAGGGGAGGGACGCACGTGAGGCGGAAGCGATGGTGCCCACTCCAGGGCACTCCTGCCAGGTGACTTTATTGCAGCATAAAAAAACCACCCTTCAGAGACAACCAGCGTGTCTGCTGTGGCGAGAACCTCTAGTAAAGACTCTCCATCCCTCCCAAGGAGCCAGTCCCAAAGGAACCCCCTGAGCTGGGAAGGAGGCTCCAACAGGGGCCACTCGACCCCAGGGCAAGTGTTAGGTGAATAGAGCAAGCTGAAGAACAGCATGTACTACTACTGAGTTGTTTTTATTTTACAAGAGATACATGAGGAGGAATGTCTAGAAGCACACAAAAATGATTAGAAGGAAACAGGATAGTTCCCTGTCTCTGGGAAAAGGGGCTTAGACAAGAGCAGTGGGAGAAAAGAAGGGGGGGATCTTTTTACTTTGCCTTTTGCATGTGCTTCTGTGTGGTTGGTATTTCATGCAAGGATACATATCATGCTTATGATGAAAACAGAATTCCTGGACAAAGCCCTCCATCTGCACTGTGCTTTACCATCCCAGAAGCACTTTCCCTTCCATTGTATGTCCTTTGATCCTTGTAGCCTAGTGAGGCCCACAGAATGGGTAGAGTTCTCCCATTCTGAAGGGACAGAGAAGACAAGTGACTTGCCCAAAACCACAGATGGAACTGGGGTAGAACTCTGTATCCAATCCCAGGACAAAGCATGGAAAGCGGCCTCTTCTAGGGAGTCACAGGAAAGCCCTGACAATTCTGCCCTGATGTAAAGACCCTTTAAGGCTTCTGAGACTGAAGTCCCCAAAGGCTTACCTGGGAAGGTGCAGAGGCCTGTTTAGTACCCCAAACGATAAACCCAGTGTTCTATCCTACTGTTAGCTGAGTGAAGCACATGGTGAAGTCAGCACAGTCTAGACTGACTTCCTGGCCCCTGCCCTCAGGGAAATCCCCCCACAGATCACTGGGAAAGCACAGAGCTCTTCACAAATGGGGGGCCATGTCCTTTCCAGCTTCTAAAGGTCACCTCGTAGACAGCTCGCACTTACAAGACAGTAACTAACAAAGAAGAGGTCCCACTCTCCCACTCACGGCCAGTCCAGGAGACTAAGCCCCTTTGAAACCTAAATGTACACAGCACAACCCGTCCTGCTGGCTCACCCAATCTCCTCTCAAATCGGCTGAACAAACGAAGCGGCCTACCAGCCCTGCCAAGACGCCATCGTCGAAGATATGCCCATTGCAACGTGCACTCCCACACGGAGGGACAAGGGGCAGAGCCCAGGGAAAACTCCATCACATCACTTTCAGCTACTGGTCTCGTCCTTTTGATTTGTGCAGGCATTAACAAGCTTGTCATAGGCCCTGTCTGTGAGCAGGAAACACACGATGACAATGCCAGTACAGCCAGAAAAGCAAGCAGGTTATGGGGCACTCAGAGGAACTTAATGAGTAACAAAGAGGATGCCAGCAGCAAGACTTGTTAAAAGACGGTGATTAGCAAGAAAATATACCAAAATATACTGGGGTGTACTTCACCTCTGCTTTTAACCTCTTCTCCTGGCTTACGGATGTGTTACCAAAACATACGAAGGCTAAAAAGGGAAACAGCTGAAGCCAAGCACGTGGAAGATCATTGAATCGCCTTAGCTCAACAATAATTAGTAATGCTATTGCTAATCCTATCACCTTTTGTTTATGCAGGACCTTGTTTCCTAAGAGTTCAAAGGAGAGATCTTATCTGCTTTCGTTTCAAGAAGGAAGGACCGGTTTGGGTCACACAGTAACCAGGAATTACTCAGCACCTACGATGGAGGGCCTCTAAGAAGCTTCNGGCGGGGGGGGGGGGGGGGGGGGGGGGGGGGGGGGGGGGAGACAGGTTAATAGCCAATTGCATTACAGTTTGGTACATGCTTTGAGAGCCCAGAGCAGAGGCGGCCAGCTGGGGCAGGGGTTCAAGCACCAGACAAGAAGGCTGCCCTCCGAAAAACTCAAACATACCTTCCTCATCTGGACTGTAAACTCAAACTGGAGCACCAGCTGGCATTATACAATTAAGAGGTCTAGACTTCTGGAAACACATTCCTTGGGTGTTTGTTGGGAACTAGTGCTCTAAGAACCACCCCATCAATTACACTAAAAACAAAAAGGCAGAGAAGCACAGTGAACTCCCAGCTACCAGCCCTATTTCTGGGGAGCATCTGAGTTAGGTCTGGTTCTGTGACACAAGATCATCAAACCCCTAAGAAAACTAGGGGCAAGAAGTCTGGCTTCCTGAATGCCTAGATGTGCTCTATCAGCTTCATCCAATATTTTTCAGTCCATAAAACACCAGGTGTTTGAATCCTCAAACACCCCACCCAGCCATCCCCAGCCTGAACTACATGACAAATCCACCACTTACCTACCCCACCTATACCTACCAAGGTCACCACCAACCTCACGTAAAGGGGATCCATCAAATGAGTCATCAGAACACAAAAGATGGGGAGAAACATCGACTATTTTGCAGGGGCTACTCATTGACGATGTCCCTAGCTTCAGCTTTTACATTGCTTCATTTTAAAGAGACTCCCAATTTTACTCCCACTTCAGAAAGGCTCCTGGCAGAAATCAAAAGGGTTATTCTAGCTTGAATAAAACAAAGTCTCTTCTTATCCATTGTGTTTTCCAGAATGGAATTCATTTACTAAACAAATATTAACTGAGTATCCTTCATTTGACAGCACCATGCTACACGCTATGAACTCATTATTTCTAATGCTTGATACTCCTACAAAAAAGATAACGTCAACCTCATTGTACAGGTGACAAGACCAAGGGTCCTACTAGTTTAGCAATTTGTCCAAAGTCACACAGCTGGTAAGTCGCAGAATCAAGATTTCAACCAGGTCAGCCTCGCTCCAAAATCAGACTCTATCACACCTCTCACCCCACTCCCAACTCCCCACCCCCTCACCCTCATCCCATGATCAGGGAGGGTCTCTCTTCTATGGAGGGTCAGCTCAGTGAAAGAGGCTAACAAGTAAACAGAAATCACCATACAACATGGTAAATGCCAGAACTGAGGTTGCTCACACAACGAGCTATGGGTGCGGAGAGGAGGAAAGGAAAGCAGGGAAGACTTCTCATGGGAGGGGACAGACTAGCTGGGTCCTAGGAGATGGGCAGAGATTCAGAGACAGGTGAGTATCACAGAGAGTGAAATGCACAAGCGAAGAATAAAGTAAATGGATGGCCATAACATGTTCAGGATCAGTGGGAAATTCAGGAGCAATGAAGCACAGGGCAGATGAAGTGGAGTGACAGCAACTCAGGCTAAAGGGTTGAGTTGGGGCCAGAGTGCGAACAACCCTTCTGCACGTTGAGCTAGAGTGTGGACTGTGTCCTGAACAAGGGAGCAACATGGCATTTTTATAGGAAGAGACAGTGTTTTTCACTGGAAGACAATTCTCACAGCAGCTTGGAAGACAGACTGGAGTGGAGAGAGACTGCTCACCACATTTCATGCATTCTATATTCCCCACCGCATCATAAAGTGCCGATTCAGTGCCCTGCACTATCCTAAAGGGTAGAATACAATAATGAATAAGACATGGTCCCTGTTGTCAGGGCACTTACAGTCTTGGGATAGTCAGACAAGAAAATAGACAATTACAACGCAGCCTAAGTGTTAATACAGAAGCACAGAGGAAAGGCATGGAAGGAGTGACGACCCCAAATCAGGGGACATTTAAACTGAGACCTAAAGGACAAAGAGGTAGGGGGCCTCCTGGCAGGCTCAGTCGGAAGAGCGTGTGACTCTTGAGATATTGGGGTCGTAGTTCGAGCCCCATTTTGGGTGTAGAGATTAAAGTCTTTAAAATGAATGAATGAATGAATGAATGAATGAATGAATAAATAAATAAATAAATGACAAAGAGGTAGGTAAAGGATGGAGGGGGCAGCGCATTCCAAACAGCAGAGCCAGCAAGTGCAAAGGCCCAGAAGCTAGAGAGAATAAGTTCACAGAGCTGTTAATCCATGGGGCGCCTGGGTGGCTCAGTTGGTTGGGCAGCCGTCTTTGGTTTAGGTCATGATCCCGAGATCCTGGGGTGGAGCCGAACTCAGGCTTCCTGCTCAGCAGGGGAGTCTGCTTCTCCTCTCCCCCGACCCTTCCCCCACTTGTGCTCTCTCTCTCTCTCACTCTCACTCTCTTTGAAATAAGTAAATAAAATCTTAAAAAAAAGAGGTTGAATCTGGGTGAGAAACGATGACCAGGTTTACCCAGAGGTCCTTGGCACTCAGAGTATGGTGGTGAGGAAAAGGTGAAGGGATTAGATGCAAAGAATACTCTCAAATAAGGGGTGTTAAGAGAAGAAATGGACTTTGAGAACAACAAAAACAGAACAGTAAAGGCAGAGAACTGGCTCCAAATCCATCAGCCTTCACCCTGTAGTTCAATCATTTGCTAAAAAGAGAACTGAATCCAGAAAGTCTGAGGACTTCTACCAAAACACGAAGGTGTACTTTACGGAGATTACACGTTTCAGCACGTTGACTATAGCACAAATCGAGATATAAAGTACATTATCCTGACACAGGAGGCTCCTCAGTTAATGGTGGAGGGGAAAAGCCAATGATGGATACCAACTTTCAAAATCTCATGTGCCACAACAAGTAGAAAAAGGTCATTCAAGGGCTGGCTGGGAATTCCCAGAAAGAGCCCTAAATCCTGCGCCCCCTATTCTCCTGAAATCTGCTCAGACATCAGGCGCGTGCCTACTCTGAGGGCAAGGTAGAGAGTCATTTACTAAAGAAAAAGATGGGCCCTGAGGGCGTGTTAAATAGACAGGACGTGACTCAGAAGGAGGGGAAGAGTGATTCTTAAGTGCAGGGCAAAGGAAAGCCCGTCAATCAAACCTCGGCACACCTCTGCCCCAAGGCTGGGCCTCCTGCTAGGCGAAAGAGAAAGAGAGCACTTGCAGAGCAGAGCAGAGCAGAGCTCGGAGCCAGGACCTTCCTCCACCACAGGAGCTTCTGTAGAAGCATGTCTGTCTTCCACTTTCCCCTCAAGCTGGCGGGTCAGCGCTGGTTAAAAAGCCACCTATTTTGGGTTTTTTTGTGTAGTTGGCTACCTATTTTTAAGACAAAGATGACACCCAGATTGTCTATGAATTTAACCCTATGGCTACTTCAGCTGCTCCTGTCAGTAATCAAAGTCAGAAATGAGCCTTTTATTTATGTCTTCATTAATACAGCCCCCCTCCCTTTAAGGTATGCTAAGACTGGATCCTCCTGTCAGCCCACTCACCCAACCCAGGTCCAAGGTTTTCCAAAGGGCAGTCACCAAGCTGAATCATGAAGAGAGAATCCAGATTTGGCTAACAGGGCAGTGAGCTCCCTCCCACAGTCCCTGTACCAGTTTTTATATCTGAGGAGAGAGCTGTGATGAACAGCTCAGCTCTTAAAACATTTTTTAAATAAATCAAAAAGTTTACTACAATCTAGCCATCATGACAAACAAACAAGAGATACAAATTGCCACTAGGCATATTTAGTAAAGAGTTAATTTCACACCAACCCCCCCCCCGCCCCCAAAAAAGAAGCTCAACTGCTGAAGCCAGATATTCTGGGTTCAAATCTCAGCTCTGCTCCTTAACAGCTGGTGACCTTGAACAAATTAACCACTCTGTCCTCTATTTACTCATCTGTAAAATGGAGACAATGAAAGTATACGCTTCACAGGGTTGTTATAAAAATTAAATTAGTTAATACATTTAAAGCACTTACAACAGTGCCAGACACACGGAATGTGCTCAATAAGCACTATTCTTGTTACAGCTCAACCGCAACAATGATTCTAAAACCTCACAACTTCAAAAAGGAAATCATGGGCATTTTTAACATCACTTTAAATAGCTTAATGAAGATGTTTTCACTACATGCAAAATCTATACAATTCTTTTTTTTTTTTTTTTAATTTATTTGACAGAGAGAGAGATCACAAGTAGGCAGAGAGGCAGGCAGAGAGAGAGGAGGAAGCAGGCTCTCCGCTGAGCAGGGAGCCCGATTTGGGCCTCGATCCCAGGACCCTGAGATCATGACCTGAGCTGAAGGCAGAAGCTTTAACCCACTGAGCCACCCAGGCGCCCGCAAAATCTATACTATTCAAAACCTGTGTCCCATCTCTCTAACATCAAGACAGAAGCTCAAACCAGTATAGGGCTGCCAGAGAGAGACACCAGGTTCAACAATGAAGTTAGTGCTGAGATCTGATCAGCATATTAACAACAAATACGTACGGAGTGTCAGTCACTGTTCTAAATACATTAATGTATTAATTTATTTAACCCTCACAACAACCTTATGAGATGGGTACTCTTACCATCTCCATTTGACTGATAAGAAAGCCGAGGCAAAAAGAGCTATACAGTTCCTAAAGATCACAGAGCTACAAATGGCAAAGCCAGAATGTGAACTAGGAATTCTGGCTCCCGAGTCAGTACTCTTAACCTCTATGTGTGCTCCCCACACTCTCCTCGTTGATCACAACTCTAAGGGGGGGCATCCACAAATTGTCTTCAGAAAGAGGAAGCTCTCAACCTTCTAGAGTCACAGCTAAATAACATCAGTTTTTCTGATACCGAAAGTATTGAAGCTGGCCTAGTAACAGTGATTTGGGTTGGTCTGTCTACAGCAAGCCTTTGGGGGGGGGGCACAGGCAAGGAGCAGGAATGGCTAGTGCAGACCTCCCAATCCAATCATGCAGCAGAAGCCAGTCATGAAATGAGCTTCTGTAAAAAGCCTGCACCCACCTCTGGCTTGTGCATAACCACAGGGCACCAAAGGAAGTGAGGACCATATTCACTGCACTTTGTGGCTCCAGACCCCTTCCCTTTTCTCTAAACCCAAATCCACTATCACTTAAGCCATGCTTAGTTTGGGTAGTGAAACTGATTTTTTTTAATGTGGTTCGATGGGAAGAATACAAAGGAAAAGAAGAAAGCTATTAGAAAAATTCTATAATCCTTTTCTTCCATCACCACACTGATCCAGACTGTAAAGCAGTTCCCAAATATCAGGGATCTCAGGGACAGAGAGTGATACAATAAATATTCCCAGAGTCTTACACCAGTCAACTTGACCGACCCCTTACTGTAAACTGATTTGGGTTTATTCTCCCTAACCCCAACCTGCTTTTCCTCCTCCACTGACCCCACCTACCCATCAAATGCACAACCCCAAAGAACACTAATGAGCCCTTCTTACCAAAAGAAAGCTCAAAAGAAGTAGACCTGCTGCAAGAGTGAATTCAGGAGTTGGTGACAGAACAAGATCAGACTTTCCCCCCCGCCCCATCTATCACCCACAAATGTCTACTTCAGGTAGGATGCCAAACTGAACATGTGATGGAGAGACCGAAAAAGATACAGCAAACATGTAGGAAACTGATTGTGACAGGGATGTGTTAAAGCACTTTCAGCCTCATCTCTAGGCCCCTGACCGTGTTCACTTGTACAGGTGAAGGCACGCAAGGCTCAATGCTACACCCAATTCTCAAAAATCAGTGTGCAACCTAAACAGAACACTATCTTAAAGACCACAGGCAAAGGGCAACCTCTATAGAAGAAAGCCCTTTTCGGATTAAATGTTTTTCAGTATTACTGAGCCCATGCATCCTGCTTGCAGGGAGCATGCCAGCCTGTCATTGGAGGCCACCTTACCCGCTCTGGGGTTGAGCTCGGGCAAGTCGCTACCTCTTCTTCTTTCCAAGCAGGTACTGTGATTTCTTCCAGTCCCTGGGGCCCCTGAGTCTTCAGCTGAAATTGGGGCAGATGCTATAGGAACTCTGGAAAGGCTGATCTAAGTCTGCAGAAGGGTCATCTGACGCTTTAGTTCCCTCCCTACCAAACCTGCCCAGCATCCTCCAGGTCTCTCTTCCCCCTCTTCCCCACTATCCTCCCCCACATGAAAGACCTCTTTCCTACCGGCCCAGTACAGTCGGGCCTCGGCCACAAACTCCAAGCTTCTTTACTCTTAGGTTTAGAAATTCTCCTCCAATTCGTGACTGTTTCTACAGGGCCTGCACACCTACTTGTGCTTCCCCCGCCCTGGACCCCTCCCCCAGGCCCGCCGCTGGATCCTAGGCCCCCTCCCCTCCACCCCATCTCCCTATTTTTTTTTTCCTCCGTCTCCAACCTTCCAACATCCCATTTCCTCTTCTTAACCCCGGAGCTAGTCCCTCCTCCGCCCCTACTCTGCGATAGTGTCCCCACGATCCTCCCCAACTCTAGCCTCCCGGCCGACTACTCCAATCCCACAACAAACTTTCTGCCGCTGCCCACTGCCTTCACGCCGCCATCTTGCCGCGGGGCAGGCCGGGTAGTGGCCACGGCCGCGGGAATCCCCACGCACCGGGCGCCGCGCGTCATCGGGGGGCGTGGCTGGGGGGCGTGGTTTCGGGTTGAGGAATTAGGGCACCGGGTGTGGGGGATCTCCTAAGAGTAGGGTTTGGAGGCCTGGCCGCTGGAGAAGAAAGGAAGTGTCAGGGGTAGGGCAAGAGCTGGAACAGTGAGGAAAGATTATGGTACTGAAAAAAAAAAAAGAGAGAGAAAGAGAGAAACAAAGGGAAGGGATGAGGGAAGAAGAAAGGAAGAAAGAAAACACAAAAATATAGTGGAATAGTGCTAGCACTGGTTCCCTGTCATCCAAAGGATAAAAACAGCTTCTCAGTTTGCCACAAGGTCCGTGTGACCCACCCTCTAACACCTTCACCAGACTAATTTTCCACCTATCCCAGAGATTTCAGGTTCCCAATTGTCCTGTATTTTCAGGCCATCAGCCCTCAAAATGTCCAAGCTCTCTCCTCCCCTTATATAATCAATTCCTGTGCCTCCTTCAGCCCTTAGCTCAAACTGTCACCTCCTCCAGAAACCCTTCCCCAGGCCCCAAGACTGGACTTAGTGCTCCTTTTGCTGGGCATCTCTAGCCACTCCCACATAACTTCACTATAGTTTTTCTATGCTATAATTATTTATTTTAAATAGTGCACCCCTCACTAAGCTGCTGCTCCTTCAGGGCAAAAACTGGGTCTGATTGCATGTTCATATTCCCTAGTAGGTGCCTGGAACATAGTAAATGCTTAATGAATAAATAGCATGGCATCTTCCAATGTACTAAGCATACTCAGGGCTTTTAGGTTTCTGTTCCCTATGCCTAGAATGTCCTTCCTCCAGATATTCACTCCCATTAGAGTCTTTGCTCAAATGTCACTACATTAGAGAAGACTTCCCTGGCCATTCTGTCACTCAGCATCCCCAGTCACTCACCCTTACCCTGCTTTAATGTTACCTTTTACAGTACTCATCATTATCTGATATTTGTTTATTCAGGATCTCCCACTACAGTGAAAACTCCAGAGATCTAGGACTTTTTCTCATTCATCTCTGTATCCCCAGTGTCTAAAACAATGTCAGGCATAATAGGTGCTTAATAAACATTTATTGAATGAATTAATGGCATGGAGATGAGTGATAGAGGGATTTTGAAATACAGAGGTGGGGAGGAGGGGTTGAAAATACTACAGAAGGGCGCCTGGGTGGCTCAGTGGGTTAAAGCCTCTGCTTTCGGCCCAGGTCATGATCTCAGGGTCCTGGGATCGAGGCCCGCATCGGGCTCTCTGCTTGGCGGGGAGCCTGCTTCCCCCTCTCTCTCTCTNTAGGGAAATGCGTTGGTGGAAGTTACAGACCCCCAGAGCCCGAGTTGGCCCTCTCAGGAATGGTAGCAAAAACAGAAGCCAGGCTCAGCAAAGGACAGAATGGAAGGAGAGCCAGGTGGAACTCTGGAGCTGGGTACTCAGGGAACAGAGCCCTCCTGGGAAAGCCACAGTTCAGGCAGAGGGAATGGGCTGGGCTGGAGGCCAAAGTTTACTCAGATCTAAAGACAACATCCACCCCGAGCCCAGGCCTCATTTGGCCAGATGGTTCCGGAGAAGCCTTAGCATCTGTTCCTCTGTAAATTATCCAGTGCTCCCTCCTGCCTGTCCTCTCTGGTGACAGCTGGAACAATTGTCCAGGAATTCCATTTGCTCTCCTGTCCTTCTCCCCTCCACAGCTCATCAACATTTTAGAACAGAGAGGTATCCCATTTCCCCGGGCCTAGGGATGGGAGCTGGGTCTGTCCCGATGGAGCTGGCCTCCAGCCCTCACTTCTCCACACAAATAAAACCTTGGCAGAGATTCCCAGGGTCAGTCATCTTTATTTGCCATCCTTTCCATGCGTTTCAATCCTATACAACTTTTTTTTAAGTTGTTAATTTAATAAAATTACACTAAATGAATCAATCATATTGGTTCTTGCAAAGCTTAAAAATAAGGGCTTCCAATCATTACACATCTCTACATGGTTCCCTTTAAGTTGCCCATATAGTACAAAATGTGGCATTCATATGCTATAAGAGAACAAATTCAGAGTTTTTTGAAATATGAATTTTACCATTTACTAAAAGAAATCTGTGTGAGATAGAAATGAGGTAGATGGCTTTCTCTTCTAAATACATACAACCTTCAGATCCCCTTTCTGTGTTTCCAGAAACTGTTTTGGAATCCACAGCAGAATCACAGGCCTGTGAACTCTCAGCTAAACAAACTTATGATATATAAATTTTAAAAGTGATCCAAGTTTGTATTTTTTAAACAGAAAAATTATCAGAAAACATAAACCTACCTTTTTTTTAAAGAGGGATTTTTTTTTTTAATTTGGGGAGGTACAGAGAGGGGCAGAGGGAGGGGGAGAGAGAGAATCTTAAGCAAGCTCCATGCCCACATGAAGCCCAATGCAGGGCTTGATCTCACAACCCTGAGAATCATGACCTGAGTCAAAATCAAGACTCGGATGACTGAGCCACCCAGGCGCCCTAATATAAACATACCTTTGAAAAGAAAGGAAGTCACAGCCCTCCAGAGTTTTAAGTTTTTAGAATACGTGAGATTAAGTTCTTTTTACCACGAAGAGGCCGGTTTACCTCAGTACTCCTCACTCCATGGATGTAAAAATACGCATGTGTAAGCCTATATAATTGTTAGTCTGCAATTACATCATTGTTCACCATCTCTTAAGAGAATTGTGAGGGGGCACCTGGGTGGCTCAGTCGTTAAGCGTCTGCCTTCGGCTCAGGTCATGATCCCTGGGTCCGGGGATCGAACCCCACATCGGGCTCCCTGCTCAGTGGAGAGTCTGCTTCTCCCTCTCCCTTCAGCTGCGCATGCTCTCCCTCCCTCACTGTCTCACTCAAATAAATAAATTTAAAAAAAAAAGGGGGAGAGACCTTTGAGGAAGGGATGAAGATTAAAGGCTCCTTCTCGGGCGCCTGGGTGGCTCAGTGGGTTAAAGCCTCTGCTTTCGGCTCAGGTCATGATCTCAGGGTCCTGGGATCGAGGCCCATATCGGGCTCTCTGCTCGGCAGGGAGCCTGCTTCCTCCTCTCTCTCTGCCTCTCTGCCTACTTGTGATCTCTCTCTCTCTCTCTGTGTCAAATAAAGAAATAAAATCTTAAAAAAAAAAAAAATAAAAAAATAAAAAAATAAAAANTAAAAAAAAAGGGGGAGAGACCTTTGAGGAAGGGATGAAGATTAAAGGCTCCTTCTCTTGGGGTGCCTGGGTGGTTCAGTCGGTTGAGCATCTGACTCTTGATTTCAGCTCAGGTTCTGATCTTGGGGCCCNAAAATAAAAAAATAAAAAAAAATAAAAAAAAAATAAAGGCTCCTTCTCTTGGGGTGCCTGGGTGGTTCAGTCGGTTGAGCATCTGACTCTTGATTTCAGCTCAGGTTCTGATCTTGGGGCCCTGGGATCAGGCCCTGCATCTGGCTCTGTGCTCAGCGGGGAGACTGCTTCTCTCCCTTTCCCTCGGCCCCTCCCTGTGCATGCTCTCTCTCTCTCTTTCTCAAATAAATAAATCTTAAAAACAAACAAACAAACACAGGCCCTTTCTAGGCTTTCAGGGTTTTACAAAGTAGGTGCAATTTGCAGAAGAATCAGATTCACTACATCTTGATGATGATTTTCATATGGCTGTCCCTCGGTGTCCATGGGGCTGTGGGGATGCAAGGCCCACCTGTACCAGCATGATCAAGTATTTCCCAGCACACAATCCTCCTGGATCCAAGACAGTTCTTTCTCCTGATTTCATTTACGTAGACCTAGTCACCCAGCTGGAACAGATGTGTTAGTGTGGAGTCTGGGGTTGGCTGGATAGATAGCATAGGCAGAGAAGGGGCTTGGACTAGAAGTGCCATCTTGGACAAAGACAGCAATTTGAGCTCCAGGTATTGGAGGAAACTGCTGGGCAAGGACTTGAAACTGTTCTGTGGTCAGCCCTAGAGCCTTTGAACTGTTCATCATGATAACTAGAAGGGCCATTGGCCATCTGCAACCTCTTCGGTTGCAATTGACACTACGTACTAGTAGTTTAAAGCCAGGAGGCTGCTCATATTCTTATTTATGACCCTGGCTAGACATGCCGAACCCTATTTAAATAGTTCTTTGGAGAATGATTTGGAAACTTCAAGAGGTGATAATTTAGTCTGCGCCCAGATTTAAGTAATACACATTTCCTAATTCTTCTATTAATAGAAATCCACAACCGCCACCCTGATAGATAAGCTTTTATTATATGTAAATGTTTTTTTCCTAACTCAGGATGTTGAATTTGATGGGAACCCAAGAAATATCATTTTATTTTTTTAAGATTTTATTTATTTATTTGACAGAGAGAGACAGCATAACCATGAGCACGAGCTGGGGGAGTGGCAGAGGGAGAGGGAGAAGCCGGCCCCCCACTGAGCAGGGAGCCCCATGCAATGAGAGGTTGGATCCGGAGACCCTGGGATCATGACCTGAGCCAAAGGTAGACGTTTAATGAACTAAGCCACCTAGGCGCCAGAAATATAATTTTAAAGACCTCGAAACTTGGTGGGCTCTTGCATTCTTTAATATTCTTAAAGCCACTTAACTCTTGGAAAATACTTAATGAAGGCAGGAATTCAAATAAATGTTTCTACACCCATATATGCAATAATGCTCTTCATAGCAGCATTATTACAACAACCAAAATGTGGAAGCAACCCAAGTGTCCATCAGTGGATAAATGGAAAAACAAAATGTGATATATAATACAAGAAATATTTTTCAGTCATAAAAAGGAAGGAAATTCTGGCACATGCTACAACATGGATGAATCTTGAGAACGTTATGCTAAGGACAATCAGCCAGTCAAAAAAAGACAAGTACTGTATGATTCCTCTTATATGAGGTGGTACCTAGAATAGTCAAATTCTTAGAGTCCAAAAATAGTGGTGGTTGCCAAGTGGTGGGGCAAGGGGGAATAGGGAGTTAGTGTTTAATGAGTAGAGCTTCAGTTTGGAATGATGAAAAAGTTCTGGAGCTAGTTGATGGTTGCCCAACAATGTGAATGTCAATAATCAGTGTCAATGTCACTGAACTGTACACTTAGGTTTTTTTTTAAGATTTATTTATTTATTTGACAGAGAGAGAGTGAGCAGGAGCTGAGGGGGGGCAGTGAGAGAGGGACAAGCAGACTCTGCATTGAGCAGGGAGCCAGATGTGGAGCTCAATCCCAGAACCCTGAGATCATGACCTGAGCTGAAATCAAGAGTCAAATGCTCAGCCAACAGAGCCACCCAGGCACCTTTGAACTGTACACTTAAAAATGATTCAAATGGTGGGGCACCTGGGTCACTTAGTCTTGTTTTCTGGCTTCTGGTGGAGTCTCATCTCTCCCGACTCTAAGGTGGGGACCCCCTAGAGCAGACTTTGGTCTCTCCCTTCAGACTTTGGGTATCCTGAGGTGAAATCCTGTGCCTCCCCTCTCAGACTTCAATTTGGAGTCCTGGGAAAGCTCAGAAAGTACAGAAGAAACAGTTTGCCTCTGTCTTCTGGAAGGTACCAGAACCTATTTTTCAGGCCGTGCTTCACTCTGGGCCAGTAGGGGCTGGATAGTTCTGCAGCCCCCAGTCTCTTTAGTCTCTTTGTTAAATCAGCCCCTGAAACTTGGCCACTTCTCAGCTAACCCTGAAGCACAAGGTCAGTGTTGACCTTGCCCAGCTTCTTCCCTTTCTGTGAGAAGGTATCTCCAGGTGCCCCAAACCTGACATCCAAGGGCCTTAGACCTGACAGTCCAGCCCCTTAGGCACACAGTAGGCCCTACCAACACACACACACACACACACACACACACACACACACACACACACACACACACACACAGAGTCACACACAGCCAAAAGGTGAGGCACAGTGGCTGGTTAGGATTTCTGCACTTGAGCAACTGGTTCCAACTCCTGCCGTGTGGTAGGAGTGAGGGTGGAGGACAGGAAACAACCAGCGGGAAGGACATTGGTTTCAGGACCCAAAGGCCCTGCTGTGGCAGAAAGTCTCGGTAGAGGGTGACCTACTTGGATATGCTTGACTTCCTCTCTGTACCAACTCAGCTCCCTCTTGCAGCCTCCACTTGATGGGTGGGCCAGCCTGGCTTGGAGAGATGATAGCAGGACAAAACCAGCAGGCAGGTGATTGGCCCTTTGCTGGTGAGGATTGGGAACAGACCTGCATGTCCCTGGATCTCCATGAGGTTCAGGGCCTACGGGTGTGTCTGGTCACCCTTAATTTGGAGTGTGTGGCAGTGAGCGAGTATGCCTGCCCTACTAGACTATGGGCTGCTTGAAGTCAGGGCCCAGCACTTTTTTTCATTCAGATTAATTCATTCGGTCACTCAACTAATGCTTATTGAGCTTCTGGGGTTCCCTCCTAACCTCTGGCCACGGTGCTGACTATCATGCTAGTCTCCGACAGGGATGAGGAGAAAAATTTGTTAGAGGGTCAATGAATGTGTGAATGAATGAGTGCCTTCCCTTGATCTCCAGTTTCTTGTCTCTGCACTTTCATTTTGTCTTGGTAATACACAAAATTCATTGGAAAGGAGAAGGAGGCTAGGGAAAAAAGAGGGTAATGTGAGAACCCATCCCTCAGGTAAGCAGCAGAGAGGCCAAGAAAGATGAATCCATGTCGCCGAGGGCCCGGAGGAGAGATTTATGGGCAGGTACTCAGGAAAGAAATGCTAGGAAAGTGGGGAACCCCCACAGGCTTGGGAGAATGGGGTGTTCTAGGGCAGGAGTTACTGTTCAGGTTGGGATCAAAGCTGGAAATGAACCTCATATGTCTATCACCACCCTACCCCAAACAGAGGCACTATTAAGGTAGACTTAAGAGGACCCTAAAGTCATCAGCCTTCCTGTCCAATGTACTGCCCAAGTCCTCCATAAATTGTACCGTGAAGCCAAAATTAGAGCTAAGAGTTGGCGAGCATCAGCCAAGTGGCACTCACCACCACACAGACCATACCAGCCACTTCTTCCAAGTCTAGGACAGCGCTTAAGAGTAGAGTCTCTGAAATAGACTGCCTGGGTTCATATTTCGGCTCTATCACTTAACTAGCTGCGTGGACATAGGCAAATGAATGAAGTTCTCTGTGCTTCAGTTTTCCTATCTATAAAATGGGTTAAGCATAGTACCTACCTCACAGCGTTATTGGGAGGCTCAAATGTGTTCACTCACAGGAAATGCTTAGAACCGTCCCTGGTGCACGGGATACCCATCTACTTACCAGCAAGGCCCTTGGGGCTCAGAAAAGCGAGATGTCTTCAGAAGGTCACTCAGTTATGGATGAGGGAGCTAAGATTTGAAGCAGCTTGTG
This sequence comes from Ailurus styani, assembly GCA_002007465.1. Lineage (NCBI taxonomy): Eukaryota > Metazoa > Chordata > Mammalia > Carnivora > Ailuridae > Ailurus > Ailurus styani. Next base: position 843,830 of record LNAC01000590.1, read on the forward strand.
TTATACTCTTGCCTTGACTTTGCACAGACTGGAAAGAAGTAGGAGCGATCCTGGGGTGCTCTGAGCCAGGGAGTGAGTTGACAAGGATGGAGTGAGATCATTTATCCTAAAGGCACCTTGGAGAATGGATGCATGGGAGAAAGGGGTGGGCCTGGACCTGAGCGACCAAGTAGGAAATGCTTGTCATGAGTCTGGCTTAGAGAGGATGATGTTGACAAGGCCTGAGGCAATGGAAGAGAATGACCCAACAACATTTGGGGAGCAGCCAGGACAGGGGAATGGGAAAAAGAGAGGAATCAGGGATGGCCTGAAGGTCTTAACCCTGTGTTACTCAGAGAATAGCGGGATCTCTGCCAGAAACAGGTGATCGGTCCTGGGGGTTCTTGGAAATCCAAGCAGTGAGACAAGCCCTATTTCCTGGGGGATTGTTAAGTGGAGGAAGAAGTGTGTGTTAGAAGCTGTTTTGGAGAAACTAAATGCTGCCTTTTATGCCAAGGGGTTTCCAGCCCTTGTTGTGGATGAATTCTGAAAGATACTAGATCAGGGGCACCGGGGTGCCTCAGTTGGTTACGCACCCAACTCTAGATTTCAGTTCAGGTCATGATCTCAGGGTCCTAAGATTGAGCCCTATGTGTCAGGCTCCCGGCTCTGTGCTCAGTTTGGCGTCTGCTTGTCCCTCTCCCTCTGCTCCTCTTCCTGTTCTTTCTCTCTTCCTCAGATAAGTAAATACAATCTTGAGAAAAGAAAGAAAGAAAGAAAAAGAAATACTGGATCAGAGGGGGGCCTGGCCGACTCAGTCAGAGGAGCATGCAACTCTTGATCTCAGGGTCATGAGTTTGAGCCCCATGCTGAATGTGGAGATTACTTAAGTAAATAAAACTTAAAAAAAAAAAAAAGAGAGAGATCTATTGGCTCAGAAGCAGTTGCTAAGAGACAAGCCCAGCACAGCTTAGAACAGCCCAGTTCAACTTCCCATCATTGATCTTGTCGCCAACCCCCTCCCTAATCCAAGGTGGGAAACGGACTTTACCAGGGATCCCCAAAACCTCAGTAACCACTCACCCCAGTCCCTACTCTCCTGCCTCCGGGTAACACAACTGGGCTTTCACACACACTTTCTCCTTCTCTCCTCAGAGCCACCCCGATGGAGAGAGTAAGGCTGGTAGCATCTTGGCATTTTACAGATGAGGAAACTGAGGCCCAAAAATGTTATAAGACTTTCTCAGAGGTCACAGAGCCAAAGTCAGTCAGTGACCATGTTCCAAATCCTGTTACTTTTACTTCAAAACACCACACCTCCACTTTAAGGTATCTCAAGCAGATTGGGGCCAGAGGCGCCCACCTCTTCCCCAGCAGGCCCCGGGACATCCCTTGGCATCCAAGGGCATTAGTTTTCTCTCTGGGGGTGATAGAATGTTGGGATAATGACCTGGTATTAAGGAGGCAGTGAAAATGGACAATTGGGGATGTGGCAACATTAGGGTAAGCACTAAACATCAGGGTTGGAACCTCTCTTAGAAACCACAGAGTAGAGCACCTGGGTGGCTCAGTGGGTGAAAGCCTCTGCCTTCGGCTCAGGTCATGATCTCAGGGTCCTGGGGTGGAGGCCCGCATTGGGTTCTCTGCTGAGCAGGGAGCCTGCTTCCTCCTCTCTCTCTGCCTGCCTCTCTGCTTACTTGTGATCGCTCTCTCTCTGTCAAATAAATAAATAAAATCTTTTTTTTAAAAAAAGAAAGAAACCACAGAGTTAACGCCTACTATTTACAAGGGAAACTTAGGCCCACAGAGGAGGGACTTGCCCACTGAATATTTCTGACAATTTGTCATCCCTTTATTGCAGTTGTTTATCATTGCACATAACAAATTACCTCAAAACTTAATGGCTTAAGACAACAATTCTTTATCTCCCAGATTCTCGTGGGTCAGGGATTTAGGAAGGGCTCAGCTGGGCAGTTCTTTTTTTTTAAGATTTATTTAGTTAGTTACACACACACACACACACACACACACACACACACTCACACACACAAGTTGGGGAGGGTCAGAGGGAGAGAGAGAGAATAAGTGCTGAGTGTAGAACCTGATGCGGGGCTCCTTCCCATGACCCTGAGATCATGACCTGAGCCGAAACCAAGAGTCAGATGTTTAGCCAAGTGAGCCACCCAGGTGCCCCTCAACTGAGCAGTTCTGACTTTATCTCTCATGAATGAAACCGCAATTAGTCAGTGGCTGAAGCTGAAACAGTCAGAGCTGGAGGACTCATGGGCTTCCTGGGCCTCTCTCTTTCTCCGCGTGGTCTCAGGTCTTCTCCCTGGGGCCTCTCCACTGGGGCTAGTTTGGGCTTCCTCATGGGGACCTCAGGGCCATCACATGGATTATACGGCAACTGGGGTCTCCAAAGGCAAGCGTCTCAAGAGAATCACATCAAACCTAGATCACCTTTTGTGACCCAACCTCAGAAGTCACAGAGCATCCCTTCCACCATGGTTACAAGCCAGCCTAAAGCCAAGGGAAGGGAACACAGAACCTACCTCCCAACAGGAGGAGTGTCGAAATCACGTTAGAAGAAGAGCGTGTGGGGCGGGAGTTCTGCGGCAGCCATCTTTGGAAAATACAGTCTGCTGCCCCTGTGTACAGCTGCCCAGATCAATAGCATGGCAGGGGAGCAAGCAGGCCTGGGTCTGAACCCTGGCTTCATCACCTGCTAGCTCTGTGACCTTGGGGAAGTCCCCTAAGCTCTTGCTCTCTTCTCCTCCCTCATCCATAAAACCAAAATAATATATATTTTTTTAATTTTATTTATTTATTTGACACAGAGAGAGATCAGATCACAAGTAGGCAGAGAGAGAGGGGGAAGCAGGCTCCCCGCTGAGCAGGGAGCCTGATGTGGGCCTCGATCCCTGGACCCTGAGATCATGACCTGAGCCGAAGGCAGAGGCTTTAACCCACTGAGCCACCCAGGTGCCCAAAACCAAAATAATATTAATGTCCATCTTGGAATGCCGTGGTAAGGATGCCAGGGAAGGGCCTGGCCCAGAGAAAGTTTGTTTTTTCTTCTTTCAGGTTATGAGAAAGCAGTGAGTACACCATCAATCTAAACCTTTCTTCCTGCCCAAGAGACAGACCCAGATCTCAATAAAGACAAAAACTAAGACAAATAAGAGTGTAAATTCAGTGCCAAACAGTACAAGATGGGGCATGATAAATTGAGAGCTGCATATAGCAGTAAACAAAACAACGCCAGGGCCCCTGGCTGGCTCGGTTGAGAAAACATGCAACTCTTGATCTCAACTCATGATCTACATTGGGTGTAGAGATTACTCAAATAAATAAATAAAAACTGAAAAAAATCTTCAAACAAACAAACAAAGTCCTTGCCTTTATGAAGTGAAACGAACTTATCAGTACATAAATACATGCTAAAAGATATGTATGTCAGATGGAGAAAAGTGCTATAAAGAAAAATAAAGTAGGATAAAGGCAACATGCCAGGATGAGTGCGGGATCATTATATAGGGTGATTAGGGTGGGCCTCTTTACTACAACGAAACTTGAAGAGAAAACTGAATAAAATAAGGAAGTGAGCTATGAAAAGATCTGGGTAAGAGCATTCCAGGCAGAGGAAACAGCTAATGTAAAAGTTCCTGAGGCAGGGAACATGCTCGATGTGTTCAATAATCAACACAGAGGCCAGTTTGGTTGGAGCAGAGTAAAGCAGGGAGAGAATAGTGGATAAAGTCACGTGGGATCTGCTGGAAGGTTTGGAGCAGAGATGTGACATAATCTAACTTCCATCTTTTAAATAAGCTTTTTATTTTCAAATAAATTTAGATTTACAATAAAGCTGCAAAGATAATAAAGAACATACCATTCACCCAGATTCCTCTAGTGTTAACATCAGCTTAGTTAACATTCCCCTAATTAACAATAACAAATGTGGTACATTTGTCAAGCTGAAGAAGCCAACAGTAGTACCTTAGTGTAAACTAAACTCCAGAATTTATTCAGACTTCACCTGGTTTCTCACTAATGATCTTTTTCTGTTTCAGAGTCTGATTTAGGATTTAGTGCACCACATCACATTTTGCTGTCTTCTTATTTTATCGGGATCACCCCGGCTATTACACAATAATAAAAGACCCATTAAGAAGCTGTTGCAGTAGGGCACCTGGGTGGCTCAGTCACTTAAGCATCTGACTTGATTTCAAGCTCAGGTCAGGATCTCGGATCGTGGGATTGAGCCCCGTGTTGGGTTCTGTGCTCAGTGTGGAGTCTGCTTGTTCCTCTCCCTCTGCTCCTCCCCCTGTGCTTGCTCTCTCTCTCTCTCTTTCTCTCTCACAAATAAATAAACAAACTCTTGGAGGAGGAGGAGGAGGAGGAGGAGGAGGAGGAGGAGGAGCTCTTGCAGTAGTCTGCAGTAGTACAGAACTGAGTAGTCCCAAGCAAGAGATGGGGTTTGGACCAGATGTCAGAAGTCAGATTGTGAAATGCGGTCAAGTTCTGGATGAACTTGAAGGCAGAGCCAACAGGATTTGCAGGATGTGAGATGTGAGAACAGAAGGAGCAGTAAGTACAACGCCAAAGACTTTGGTCTCAAACACTGAATAGATGAAATAGCCTTTTATTAATCTCGGTAGACTGACGTATGCTGAAAGTCAGGAGTTGCATTTGGACATGCTAATTTGGAGTTGCCTGTCTGGCAATCCAAGGGGACATATCAAGTAGGCAGTCGGTTACAGGAGTCTGGATTTCAAGGAGAAATCCTGGCTGGAAACATGAACCCGGGAAATAGGAACTCGGCTTCTAGCTAGGACTTAATTAGGATTCCATTAGGCTGGATGAGATCACCGCCAGAGTGAGTGAAGGTAGAGAAGAGGTCCGAGGGTTGAGCCCTGAGGCTGCGGAAGAAGTTGGAAGGACAAAGAAAAAACAAAGGAGACAGACAGGAGGGGAAGCTGTTGAAGTAGGTGGAAAAGCCAGTGAGAAAGATCCTAGAAGCCCAGGTGACAACTGTGTCAGACACAGCTTTACGGAGCCACTGAGATGAGGACTGAGAAGTCAGCGTTGGATTTGACAATGGTGAGAACACTGATGAGAGTTATTCTGGTGGCAGGATGGGGTGAGAGGGTTCAAGAGAAAAAGAAAGAAGATGTAAAGACAGTAAGCACAGACAAAAATTTTTGAAGAGTTCTCAGTAAAGGGGAGCAGAAAAATGTAGCTGGAAGAGAATATGGGATTGAAGGAGGACATTTATTTTAAGATGCGAGAAAGGTTGCTGGAAATGATCCCATAGCCTGCTGATGATGCGGAAGAGATGGGAGGAACTGGGGAGCCCTGTAATTACACAGGGAGAAGGATGGGAACTCGTGCCCACGTGGAGGGGCTCACCTCCGTGAGAACGTAGGCAGACCATCTATAGTAACAGGAGGGAGGGCAGAGTATATGAAAACAGCTGCATGTAGGCGATAGAAGCCCGTGGAAGTTCTCTTCAGACTGCTTCTATTTTCTCCATGAAGTTGGAAGCAAGACCACCAGCAGAGTGAGGAGGTTGGAGGAAAGAAGAGAAAGTAAAAACAGCTTTTGGGGAGGTTGGGAGAATGCACAGAACTGAGGAAATGCAGGACCTTGGAGGTTAACACAAAGGACCTTTGAGGGGACATAAACTTAAGGGAGACCAGTCAGGCTGGAGTCGTGTTTTTTCCAGCCACGTTCAGCTGCTTGGGTGCAGGCTGGAGAAGGCACAGGGATGGGATTTTGCCAGGCAAATATGATGGGAGAGAGGGGCCAGGAAGTTCAGGTGTGTAAGAGACAGATGATAGTAATAAATCATAGAATCAGAGCTGGGTAAGGAGGGAATGCTGGATGTGATGGGGAGAGGGAACAACCAAAAGAGGGTAGTATCAGTTGGAGAAGAAACAGGGTCAATTTATCCAGAAGAGGCAATGTGCCTGAGGCTCAGGATATTTTTAGGGGCCCACAAAATGTGTTTTTAAATTTTATTTATTTGTTTATTTATTTATTTGTCAGAAAGAGGAAGAGAGAGAGGAACAGCAAGCAGAGGGACAACCAGGCCTTCGCTGTGCAAGGAGCCCAATGCAGGGTTCAATCCCAGGACCCTGTGTTCATGACCTGAGCCAAAGGCACACAATTAACCAGCTGAGCCACCCAAGCATCCCCCCACAAAATGTTTTCATTTTAATTTATTTTAAAATCAGAAGGAAAAAATGAATTTAATAAAAGTGAATACATAGGGCGCCTGGGTGGCTCAGTGGGTTAAAGCCTCTGCTTTCGGCCCAGGTCATGATCTCAGGGTCCTGGGATCGAGGCCCGCATCGGGCTCTCTGCTTGGCAGGGAGCCTGCTTCCCCCTCTCTCTCTGCCTGCCTCTCTGCCTCCTTGTGATCTCTCTCCCGCTGTGAAATAAATAAATAAAATCTTTAAAAAAAAAGTGAATACATAATAACAAATCCAGCCTGGATTATATTCCTCTTTATACCAATGCAATTGGAAAATATAATTTTTTAACTGATTTATTCTTCTTTTTTACTTTGTTAAGTAGGCTCCATGTCCAACATGGGGCTTGAGCTCAGGAACCTGAGACCAAGAATCACATGCTCTACTGACTGAGACTGTCAGGCATCCCACAAAATATAATTTTTTAATTTCTTTTTGCAGAGGGGCCCAGGAAGATGAAGTGCCCAGAGCTCACAAAAATTGTAATGTGGCCCTTAAGAGTGATCCTAGTGGATCCAATTCAATATTTGTTGAATGTATTTATAATGGTAAGAAAGTAAACACAATCTAAATCTAGAATTGTTTGAGCCCAAGTACTGAAGGGCATGGCCTGAAAACAAGAGTTGGTAATAAGAAAGTATGATACATAAAATTGAGACTATGAAGTGTGTGAAGCTACTGATAGTAACAAAGCTTTGGTGACCATTCTTCCCATTGGTGAAGAAGAAGAAATCAAGGAAATGGGAAGCTGTTTTTATCAGTCATCTATTACCATATTAACTAACTCCTAAACTGAATGGCTTAAAACAACCACCATTCATCTGCTCATAGTTTGGTAATACGGGCTAGGCTCTAAGCAATTCTAGGCTCATTCATGTGGCTACAGTCATCTGGAAGCTTGACTGGGGCTGGGTAACATGACCTCACATGACTGGTGATGGGCTGGCCAGGGCACCTCAGCTCTCCTCCATGGGACTTCCCGTCTTCCAGTAGGCCAGACCGGACTTCCTGACACCATGAGTTTTCTAAGAGGGTAAAGGGGCAAGCTGCAAGTTCTCTTGAGGTTCAGACTCTGGGGAGTCACACAATGTCATTCTGTTAGTCCAAGCAAGTCATAAGGCCAGCTCCGATTCAAGGGATTACAGAAACAAACTCTACTCGCTGGGAGGAGCAGCAAAATCACTGCCAAGGGTCATGTGGGACAGGAGTAATTGTAGTGGCCATTTTCGCAAACAAACTTATCACACATATTGGAAGAACTGACTACATGATACCGAATCATCAAGAATTCACATGGAATTTGGGGGTGTCTGGGTGGCTCAGCCGTTAAGAGTCTGCCTTTGGGGCTCCTGGGTAGCTCAGTTGTTTAAGCGACTGCCTTCGGCTCAGGTCATGATCCCGGAGTTCTGGGATTGAGTCCCGCATTGGGCTCCCAGTTCCATGGGGAGTCTGCTTCTCTCTCTGACCTTCTCCTCTCTCATGCTCTCTCTCTCACTCAAATAAATAAATAAAATCTTAAAAAAAAAAAAAAGTCTGCCTTTGGCTCAGGTCGAGATAACAGGGTCCTGGCATCAAGCCCCACATAGGGTTTCCTGCTCAGCAGGAAGCCTGCTTCTCCCTCTCCCACTCCCCCAGCTTATGTTCTCTCTCTCACTGTGTCTCTCTCTGTCAAGTAAATAAATAAATAAAATAAAATAAAAAATGAATCACCAGGAATTTGATGCAAGTGGGAGTAAAGAGAGTGACAATAAGCCAGGTGCTAAAATCTTCAAAGCATAAGGGAGTGGGGAGTGATGTTATGTGATGCCATCAACTCCCAAAGCTTCAAATATCTGTACTGTTTCATCAGTGAATGTCAATGAATTTCATTAAGAAAAAGGAACTGTTCATTTTTCACAACTTCTTTGACTCAGTCACTCATCAATTTAGACTCTATCTTAAGAAAGGAACCTAAACCATGGAAAAAACTATAAGCATGAAAATCTGTGGCCCTATATTTATCTGGGAGCCATATCCCCAGTGTTGGCACACAGCACTAGCACGTGGGTGCTCAGTAAATATTTGTTGAATGAATTTATAACGACAAAAACAGAAACAACCTAAATAGCCAGTAATGAGGGCTAGGTTAAATAAAAATGATGGTATAGGGTGCCTGGGTGGCTCAGTTGGTTAAGCGACTGCCTATGGCTCAGATCATGATCACAGCCCCTGCTCTGTGGGGAGCCTGCTTCTCCTCCTCCCTCTGCCTGCCAGTCCCCCTGTTTGCACTCTTTCTCTCCCTGTCAAATAAATAAATAAAATCTTTAAAAAATAAAATAAACATTAAAATGATGGTATATTGGGCGCCTGGGTGGCTCAGTGGGTTAAAGCCCCTGCCTTCGGCTCAGGTCATGATCTCAGGGTCCTGGGATCGAGGCCCACATCGGGCTCTCTGCTCTGCAGGGAGCCTGCTTCCTCCTCTCTCTCTGCCTGCCTCTCTGCCTACTTGTAATCTCTCTGTCTGTATCAAATAAATAAATAAAATCTTTTAAAAAAAAATAAAAAATAATAAAATGATGGTATATTAATGGAATGTCATGTAGCCATGAAAAATTATGGTTTGGAGGACCATCAATATATAACATATAGTTAAAAAAAAAAAAAGCAGGCTAGGGGTGCCTGGGTGGCTCGGTTTGTTGAGCATCCAACTCTTGATCTCAGCCCAGGTCTTGATCTCATGGTGGTGAGTTCAAACCCTGCATTGAGCTCCATGCTGGTATGGAGCCTACTTAAAAAAAAAAAAAAAGGAAGGGGAATACAACATAACAGTTACTATATAAAAATACCTGGACAAGAAAAGAGTTAAAAAAACAACAGTGATTTTATCATGCCAGGAGGATCAGGAGTGATTTTTTCTTTTTATTGCATCCTAAACATTTTTTAATATTATTGAATTTCTTTTCTTTTCTTTAAAAGATTTTATTTATTTATTTGAGAGAGAGAGCATGGGCAGTAGGGCAGAGGAAGAGGGACGAGCAGACTCTCTGATGACAGGGAGCCCCCAGGAACCTGACATCATGGCCTGAGCAGAAGGCAGACCATTAACAAACTGAGCCACCCAGGCGCCCCTAAATTTCTTTTACAATAATAAAGAAAAGTTGTTTATATTCATTGTGGAAAAGGAGAAAATGCTGAAAAGCATCAATAGGAAAAAAACAGGGGCTCAGTTGATTGGGCCTCAGACTCTTGGTTTCGACTCAGGACATGATCTCAGGGTCCTGGGATCGAGCCCCGCATCGAGCCCCACATCGGGCCCCCTGCTCAGTGGGAAGCCTGCTTCTCCCTCTCCCTCTCCTCCTGCTTGTGTTCCCTCTCTGTCTCTCTGTCAAATAAATAAATAAATAAATAAATAAATAAATAAATAAATAAATAAATAAATAAATAAATGAAAAAATAATCTATAATTCCATCATTCAGAAAAAAAATCACTGCCAACATTGACATAGGTTTTTCTTTGTTCTTGCTCCCCTCCACACACACTTAACATATTCTTAGCTCTTTGGACATCCTTAGAATCAAAAAGTGATTTTTATTTTTTTTTTATTTTTTTTTAAAGATTTTATTTATTTATTTGACACAGAGAGAGAGAGATTACAAGTAGGCANGGCAGGCAGAGAGACAGGGAGAGGAGGAAGCAGGCTCCCCGCTAAGCAGAGAGCCCGATGCGGGCCTCGATCCCAGGACGCTGAGATCATGACCTGAGCCGAAAGCAGGGGCGTTAACCCACTGAGCCACCCAGGCGCCCAAAAAGTGATTTTTAGTAGTTATATCGTGTTTACATACCGAAATCTATTTGGCCTACAGTAATTTTGGACAGTATAGGTCGTTTACAAATTTTCACCCAAAAAAGTTTTATAATAATAATAATAATAATAATAATAATAATAAAACTTAAACGAATGATTAGAGGCATGGCAACACTCAATTTCGGAAAGCTCTTCTGAAAAGAGGTGATCAGTGTTTTGGGGGAAGTTGGCTAGAGAGATGGGGTGGGTGTAGCTGTTATGTCCAACGGAGGCTGCAAGAAAAATTAGTCCGCCCTTGTGTGTGTTGGTGGTGTCGGTAGGCAGCTGTTCTGCACGGGCTAGGGACCCCTCCTTCCAGTGTTTCGAAATTAAAGGTGGTGAACTCTTGATCTGAAGGACTAGAAGATGGGCAGTGGCGTTCCTGCCCTCTGGCCTCTTGCCCTAAGAGAACAAGAAATTGTTTCCTGTCCTTGTCTTGCATGGGTATCTCTGAGCTATTACCCTGGAGGAGTAGCCCTCCCCCACTCCTCCCATATAACTCTCTCAGTCTGAGCTCTGGGTCTGGGCAGTTGACAGCCTGAGATCAAGAACGGATGCGATGCGGGTACAGAAGTGGGAATCTGGGAGGCACATCTACAGAGGCGGGGGCGTTCCCAGTCCAGCGAGGTTTCCCAGTAGTGGTCGCAGAAAGGAATGGGATGGAAAAGAGTCTTGTCGGAGGGCGGAGGAGGCGGTGCGCCCGGCCGATTCTTAGATAGGCATGGGTCCATCCTGGAAGGCTGTGGATGGCCAGGGAGAGAGAAAGAAGAGGAGGGCGTGGAGGAGGAGAAGAGCACCCAGACGAGGCAGGTGATGTAGGATTTACAAACGGAGGAGGCGTGGGCTGGTGACAGGAGGCGGGCCTGGAGCCGCCAGGGTGCCTGCCCTGGGCGTGCGTGGGATATAAAAGAAGCGTGATGGGAAGCTGACCTGCGAGAGCAGAGGTGGGGTACACGATGAGGGGCGCAGGTCAGGATAGCAGGGATGCAAGATGGGAGAATAACGGCTGTGCACATTCGGCCGGCACTTGGCAGTCTGCTCGCTTTTAGATTCCCCTAATTTCCTCCTTTCGTTGAAGAAAGGGAGGTTCGGAGGGGTTAGGTGGCAGCGGAGGGTGGGGGCAGCGGGGGCGCGGAGGAACTCGCGAGCGCGGGGGCAAGGTGGGA
>LNAC01000590.1:864851-891310 GCA_002007465.1 Ailurus styani
GGGGGGGGCTCGGAGGGGGGCTATCCCAGGGTGGGAAAGATGGAGAAGCTGCCATCCCTCTGGCCCGTGGTGACCCCGAGAAGCCATGCTAGCCATTCCTCTACCTCCGTGCTGGACAGGCCTACTCCTCTTTCTGGGGCAGGGGGCCTGTGTCCCTTCAGAAGAAGGGGACTTGAGGCCAGTGAGTGAGGGTTAGTGAGAGGTCGGGGGGATCATCCCAATGGCCTGTAGCCGGACAGCAGCCTCAGCACGCAGGCTCAGGAGTCCATCCGCTGCTCGGGTTCCAGCCCTGCCGCTTACTGGATGGGAGATCCCAGGTAGGGAGCTTCATCTCTTAAAGACCCCTGTTCCTCACCTCAAAAACAGGGATAATAACACAACAGCGGCTCCCAGGGCTGCTGGCAGGATTGAAAGCCACGTAGAGAGCAGTCAGGTGCTTAGCACAGTCCGCCTGGCACAGAGTTTGGAGCTCAGCAGCCGCCAGCTGTTTAGACTGCTACTGGGAGGGCTCATCTCAAAGAGAGCACGTCCCTTTCCTCACCTTCTCCAGCCCCCAGCTCTCTGGCTATACGTGGGGAATAATCCTCTTAAGGCAGGGGACTAGGGCAAAGGACTTTTGGAAGCACCTCCTAATGCCAATGTATAAGAAATGAATTCCTTTACAGCCTGAAGAGGCCCTGGTCCTGGAGGAGAGACAGAACGGTGGGCAGCTGCTCCCTAACAGGCAACGGGAAGGTTCCCAGCCTGGCTCTCCACAGAACTAGCCTTGCCCAGGTCACTTACACTTTCAGAGCCTCAGTTTTCTTGTCTGTAAAATGGGGATAACAGTACCTACCTCGTGGGGTTATCATGAGACCCTGATAAGATAACGGACAAGAGGGGCCCCTGGCCAGCTCAGTCGGTAGAGCGTGACTGAGACTCTTGATCTTAGGATTATGAGTTCAAGCCCCACACTGGGTGTAGAGATTACTTAAAAACTAAAAATTAAAAAAAATTTTAAGAAAAAAGGATAGGGATGCTTGGGTGACTCAGTTAGTTAAGCAGTTGCCTTTGGCTCAGGTCATAATCCCAGGGTCCTGGGATCAAGTCCTGAATTGGGCTTCTTGCTCAGCAGGGAGCCTGCTTCTCCCTCTGCCTCTGCCTGCCCCTCTGCCTGCTCTCTCTCTGACAGATAAATAAATAAAATCTTAAAAAAAAAAAAAGGATAATGGACAAAAAGGGCTTTATAAGAATAATAATGACATCATTAACAATAATTGCTGGTTGAGTATTTAGTGTGTGCCCGGCACTATCCTAAGCACTTTCCAGGAACTAATTAATGTAATCCTCATAATACTGTAAGAAATGCAATGCCATTTATAAAAACACCAGCACACAAAACATAGGTGTTTTGCAAACACAACACAACACAACACAAAGATACATACTAAACACACTTAGAATGGTTGCCTATCAAGGAAAGGAGGGAAAAAGGAAATAAGGTACGCAGATAAAAGGGAATGGATAAATAAAATGAAAAAGGGATCTTGCATGATCTAAGGGATGTCCCATGTCCTGTGAATAAGAGGTGAGTAACTCAGGCCTCTGCACTTGACATCCAGAATAGAAGTGACTCTGAGCAAGCCTCTATTCTCCCCATTTTACAGATGAGAAAGCTACAGGCTTAAGGAGCTGGGTGTGAACCCAGGCAGCTGCTCCGCTCTCTGCCTCTCCAGGTCTCCAGTTGCCAAGTGCTGTACCCGTCTGTGAGGGCTGTCTTCTTCTGAGGACTAGGAGGTAAGACAGGGTCCCCGCTGGAGCCTGGGTACTGGGAGGGCTCCCCCACGCCACCCCCCCATCCCCTCACCAGAAGGACCCGATGCAGCAGGCGGCGATGCAGGGTGGCGGCCGCTTGGAGGGTGCCTGCCGCAAAGAGCACTGCCCGGAGGAGGGTGCAGAGGGAATTGACACCAGCGATGGTCGCATAGACGGTGAGGTAGAAACGGACATCTGAGGAGCCATTGGGGGCAGCTTTCGACAGTGGGAACACTGAGGTGCTGGGGGGGTGAGGAGGGAGCGGTGGGTAACCAAAAGTTGGGCTCCTCGGGGGTCCCCTCCCCTCCCCGACGCCAGCTCTCCCCACCAGAAGACACACCCCTGGAACACCCGCCCCCCACCTCTCAATCCCTGCCTGGCAACCCCTCCGAGAGCACTAGGCCTGCTCTAGCTCCAGCCACTCACTAGAGGCTTCCGGGGGAGAAGAGGAGCAGCTGGGCAGAGAGGAGCCCCATGGATCCCGGGCTGCTGGGGGCTGGCGCCTCCTGGGAGCTATTCTTGTCAGCCTTCAGCTGGGAGATCCAGTGGGAGAGCCACCAGTCGGCAGCGTTCCTTGTGGCTGGGTGGGGACGGGGAGGGAAAAGCTGTGAGAAGAGGTGACTCATCCCTTTGTTCTGTCCGAACATCCCCTTTTCCTGCCCTGGACTCTGGTTCCTAGTCTTCTTCACCTGCCCTGGCCCTCCCTACCTTGCCACTCTCCCATGTCCTCCCAGGCCCCTAGGGTACACTTCTTTCCTGGGCCAGGCACCCTTTAGCTCCGAGGAGTACATGATCTGGAATCTGCCGAGTGGGAGCTAGCTATGGGGGCCAATCTCAAGATGGCCCCAGAGTGCACTCCTGGGGTCCCTGGAACTCTCTCAGAAGTGGGGGCCTGCCTCTTGTCCCAGCTGCTGCCCCTGCCTGGGGAGGCTCAGGGCTTTGCAGCGATCAGGACAAGGTGATGGCTGTGACGGGGACCTAGGGCTGCGGTGGGGTGAAGGGCTCCACGGTTCACTCCTACCTTGCATGAGGAGCAACGAGAGGAGAATGGCTAGGGCCAGGCCCCGGCCCACGGCCCTCCAGTAGGCTCGGTACACGTGCAAGGCCACGGCGCCCTCCTTCTTGCTTTCCTCCTGCAGCAGGCAGCCACACGCGTTCTCTTCCCCTTCCAGCCCTTCCTTTGTTTTCTCCAGGTTCCCAACTGACTGCCCTGTGGCTGTGAGGATGGAAGGGGAGGGCAGTGCGTGGATTAAGTGTGTGGGATGACAGTTAAACCTCAGGGTTTCAGATGGGCCGAGGAGCTTTGAGGACAACATATCTCTCCAGTGCGGCAAGCCCTTTCCTCAGCCCTGAGCCATACCTGAGTCGGCCTCTTGTCCATCCTCAGCCCAGGCTTTGGGGACAGCCTGGACCAATGGCAAGATCTCAGAGGGAGGCCCTGGAAGGGAGCAGGGAGATCACTGCGGGGGCTGTCCTGGGGATACACTATATACTCTGCCACCTCCCATTCTCTTTGGACCCCTTCCCTGACCCTACCTAGCAGGGCCCTGCCCCAGATCCCCAGACTCTGAGCAGGACCCTTATGGCCATCTCTCCATGTCTACAGTCCAACCAGCTCAGACGGAACATGTTCACCCCTACAAGGAGAGTCATGGCCACCCAAGAGCACTCTGTCCAGAGTCCCTTCTCCTTACTGCAGAGCTTTCTCCTCAGGCCTCATGACGTTTCTTTTTTCTTTAAGATTTTATTTATTTATTTGACAGAGATTACAAGTAGGCAGAGAGGCAGGCAGAGAGAGGAGGAAGCAGGCTCCCTGCCGAGCAGAGAGCCCAATGCGGGCCTTGATCCCAGGACCCTGAGATCATGACCTGAGCCGAAGGCAGAGGCTTTAACCCACTGAGCCACCCAGACGCCCCCTCGTGACATTTCTAACGCTCTGCTGGAGCCTCATTTCCTCCTGTTTCTCTCCCAGTGAACTTGCAGACAGTCATGCCCCTCTGGATAATAATCCGTCAGAGGTGGGCTTTTTATTTTTATTTTTTTATTATTATTTATTTATTTATTTGACACAGAAAGAGAGAGATCACAAGTAGGCAGAGAGGCAGACAGAGAGAGGAGGAAGCAGGCTCCCTGCCGAGCAGAGAGCCCGATGCGGGCCTCGATCCCAGGACCTTGAGATCATGACCTGAGCTGAAAGCAGAGGCTTTAACCCACTGAGCTACCCAGGCGCCCGGGCTTTTTATTTTTATTTGTATTTTTAATGAAAAGACTGCTCAAAACCTGAGTGCTGTCTCTTCTCTAAGGACATCAGTGTTCCCAGAGACTCTGGGCCTCAGTCACACAGCCTGAGTCTCAAATCCCCCGGCATTTCACCAGTGTGCTCTTTTCTCTCCTCCTCTCTGTGGCCTGCTCTGTGAAAGCAGGACAGGGTCTCCCATGAGACAGAAGGATGCCAGGGCCCAGGCCACACATGGAGGGGGTGGTAGAGTCTACATCTGACAGTTCATATGTCCCTTTTCCCCTGTTACACCTGGCAGATGGCTCCCTCCCTTGGTGGGTCCTCCCCCCGCCGCCGGCCCCCGGCAGCCCATGTTACCGGCCCGGACAAGGCGCCCAGCCTCCATCAGCAGCACCACGTCCGCCTTCTCCAGGTACTCGATCCGGTGGGTGCAGAGCAGCCTGGTGGTGCGGCTCAGCACTCCCAGGATGCACCTGTGCATCAGGTGGTTGGCCACATCTGCGTCCACAGCAGCCAGAGGGTCATCGAGAAGATAGAGCTCCTTTTCCTAGGAAGAGGTGGGGACAACATGGGCACCAAGTCCCATGTCTGCTGGTCGGAACCCAGACCTCTCCTAGGACACGATCCCGAGGCAGAGAAGACAGCTGAGAGAAACTCTGGGGGCTATCCCTAGAGTATTAGGGAAGCAGGTGAGACCTGAAGGTGAACTCCCCTCCAGTCACGCAAGGCCAGGCTCCAGCTTTGCTGGGTCCCAGTGTTTCTAGTCACATCATATTTTTGAAAGGGCCTTTAATTCTGCCTTCAATCTGTAAAAGGGAGAGGAGATGGCCAAGGGACCAACACCTCAGGAGCGTGAAGGGTGGGGAGGAAAGAAACCAGATGCTGATGAAAATATGCCCATCCCCCCTCGCTCCAAGGCTGCAGACTCCCCCATTTTTAACTTACCTGGTAGACAGCACGAGCAAGGGCAATCCGGGCCCGCTGTCCCCCGCTGAGGGTCACACCCTTCTCCCCCACCTCTGTCTGGTCGCCAGCAGGCAGGATCTGGTAGGACAGGCCCCCCAGCATTGGCCAGAGGGCTCCCCGATACCTTCTACCTCCTCCCTTTGCAGGGAAGAGGTGGAGGGGGTCAAGAGATCCAGGAGCTTGAGGAGAGTGGAGTTGAATGTGGAGCGAGCAAGCCACAGGGGATAATCTGTAATTCCAACAATCTGATCTCCATGACAACCTTATAAAGTTGATATGATTTCTCTTTCACAGATGAGACCAAAGTTCCAAGTGACTACCTTGGCCCAGGTTGTTCTACCGCTAGTAAGCTAGCAGGACACGAGTGGAGATTCTTTGCCACCCTGTCACACTCACTACCCTGCCTTTCTAAAGACCAGGATGAGGATGGGAAAATCCAATGTGAAAGCTGTCATAGGTCTTTACACAAGGAATGTACCCCAAGCCTTCGTGTGGCCTCAGGAGTGGTCTCCTTAGCTCAGGGGGACCCATACCAGTGGAAGCACCTCTGGTCTACCAGACAGTGAGTCCCCCTGAAGGAAGAGCTTGGTAATTCACCTCTTTTCTTAGTGCCCAGATCCGTTCCCAGTACCCTGACAGGCATTTGAGAAATGCTTGCTGTAGAAACAAATGATACATGGGCATAGGGTACCCCTTAGTCAAAGTAAAGGTCCTCTTTTCCAGGGAAGTCCCACATTTACTTGGACAGGGCAGTGGTGAGGACAGTCCTGCAGGGGACATGGGGATTGAATGGGGAAGCCATAGGTGAGATCTGGAATCTCATCCCCCTAAATTTAGTACTTTGACTGGAGGGGATCTAATGGACTTGCCTAGAGTAAACTTGACTCTCTGAAGCCTCCCCGGTGGGAGGTTAGGAAGAGCCTCTTGAATCAGAACCTCTAGCCCAACCTACATAGAGCTAAAGGCTCAGAGGAAACCCTAGCCTAGAGACCTCAGAGTGCCCCTAGCTGCTGTGTCGAATACCCCATCACTACCATCCCTCTGGGTCCTCCTCGGAACGGGGAACCACATGCTGGACACTCTGGGAGGGCCGAACCTGACGACAGCCAGTCTTAGGATGATGGTGCCTGAGTAGACACAACCCCTTCCCAGAGAAGCAAGTCTCTGACTTGAGGTGTCGGGGACATGGGGAAGCAGGCAGCCAGGAGGTCTCAGGGCCCGGCACTCACATGGAGGTCATCACTGAGGGCGCAGGCTTCAAGCACTTCCTTGTACAGCTGGTCATCCAATGTCTTCCCAAAGAGAATGTTGTCTCGGATGGTGGAAAACTGGATCCAGGGTTCTTGGGTAGCCAGGCCAAAGCCTTTGGACAGCCCCCACACTGCCACCCGCCCATGCAGCCTGTGGAGAGCCAGGCCGGCAGCATGGGGGGACAAGCTCCCGGCTGGGTCCCTCCATAGCCAGCCCCAACCTCCCAGAAGCCTCTCTGGACTGTCTTCTATGTCAGGTCCCCCTTCATGTCACATGGGTCTCTGGACTGGCAGCCACTGAGGTTGAGGGGCCCTAACGAGGCTGGAGGCTCATTATGGACAGAGAAGGGAAGAAACTGCTCTTTGACTACCGCCCAGCGGCTGTCAGATCTGGATGTGCTCGGAAGCTGAGAGGAGAGCATGGCCACCACCCTGCACTCATTCATCCTCACTGTAAAGTAAGAAGACCCTCCTTCATCCCTCTGTTCCTCCCTGGATCCCTCTCTGCGTAACCACATTTTCCGAAAGAGGAGCTTTGGCAGAATGTTTCCATTTATTTCTTCCCTGTTATAGCACTTGTAGCACTCTGGTGTGAGGATTATGAAACTCACAGTCTTGACTGCCTTCCCCTTTCCAGACCGAAAACTCTCCCAAGTGAGGGACAAGGTCTTGTTCATCTCTGACCCTTGGCATCCCTGGACCCTAAAAAGGCGTCCACCACATGGCAGGGGCTAGGCAAGTGTTTGCTGAAGGTCAAAGCTGAGGACAGGGGGGCCCCAGAGGTTACTCACCTGTGGAGCTCCCCAGCAATGGCGGCCAGCAGCGAGCTCTTCCCACAGCCCACCTTCCCCACGATGCCCACCAAGGCGCCCTGCAAGGAAGCCAGACAGTAAGCATCAGGTCTCCCTCCTAAGGCCCCGGGCTGCCAATCCTTCCACAGCAGCTTCTATCTAGGCCCCAGTTAGTCTGTAAGGAAAGAATTCTCCAGCCCGCAGGCTGGGCTGTTCCTCACTGAGTGACACCATGCTGGACCAAGAGAAGTACAGTGCTTTTCTAGAAACAGGTGGGGTTCTCAGAAGCTCTGTCTGTGATGACCCCAGTCTGTCAGCCAGGACTGACCCAGCTCCAAGGGGGTACCAGACCAAGGTGAGACCCTCCCCTGGGAATTCTCCCTCTCTCTGGCGGTAGCCTGTAATTGGGAGGGCTCTTTGCAGTCTCCCCTTCTGCTCAGTGGAGAGCGGGTCCACCGAAAGAGAAGCATGAGGCAGATACAGAGGAAAGCAGACAGAAGGAGAGCTCTACAGAGTCGAGTCCTGGTTCTGGGCTGCTGCTGAGATCCAGCTGCACGCCTGCCTTTGGATTCTGCAATTCATCTCTATATCCTTCTTATAACTTCTTGTTTGCTTAAGCTAGCTCCAGTGGGTTTCTATGACTTCGATCCAAAAGAGCCCCAACTGACATTAGTAAAATTCCTTTGAAAAATTCCAGCCTTGTCTTGCCTAAACTAAGAAGAAAAACAAAATATACAGCCCATGCCAGAAATGTGAGCCAAATGTGGTAGAGACGAGAGAATGCTGGGTTGAGCTGTGGGGCAAAGGGTTGGACAGGGGTCAGGGGAGAGGGAAAAGTCAGGCCTGGGGTAATCGGGAGTCACTGTCCTGCCAGGAATATTCTTTCAAGTGCTTCTCTGTCGATATGCGGGGTGGCGTGACTCACAGGGTGTGGTCCCTTTCCAGCAGGCTAAATAAAATAGAGGATTAGCTACCCCATTTGCAAAATCTTTCTCAGAAGAGGCTGCTGGGCCTTTCCCCTGGTCCCCAGCCTGAGGCAGATGCTGAATAATCTCTGGGGTCTGTTCTGAACTTTCTGGTCTCAGAAGGACAATGGAGAGAGACGCACTTGTTGGCCGGGACGAGGTGGATATAGCTATCTAAAGACCAGGGAGAGAGTAGATGACTCTGAGAGCGCTGTGCTAAGTGGGATGAGGTACAGAGAGGAGCGTAGAACCTACTCACCAGAGCCCCTCCAGTCTTCCCTTTGGTACCTCGAGATGCAGGCCATCCAGTTATAATGGGCTCCAGGCGTGTTTACCTGCCACTGAGTCTGCCGCTCCCACTCACCTGGGGGCTCCCCAAGGTGGTCTAACCAACAAACCTTCTTCACTTCGAGGTGACTGATGAAGGTCTCCTGGCTGCTTCCAACTGGGTCCCAGGAGAACAGGGCTTCATGCAGCTCTAACACTGTAGATGGCTCCGTAGGGGGATCTGAAGAGGGAAAAAGCCACTCGGCGTGGGCTGCTAAGGCACAACCTCCCTACTTGGGGAGGGCAAACCAGGAGCGTGTCATTGGCTTGCCTGTTCTGTATCTACCAGCCCAGGGCTAATTCAACCTTCGTCCTGGTCTGAGGATGCTCCCCTACTTGCTCCGCGTGGATTCTGCTGCCTCTGGCTCTTCTTGCCAGCACCTGTGTACAGCACCCTAAGGGCTACAGTTCCCTCCTCAGCCTGCGCCGGGCTCGTCCCTCTAGCTTCCCATTACCTGGGCTATAGTAGGCTTGGGGGCTGTGGTTGGGAAGGTCAAGGAAACGCTGGATCCGGTCCAAGGACACTTTGGCCTCCAGGAGGCCATTAATCACCCAAGGGAAGTTGTTGAGGGGAAGAATGAGCATGCGCACCAGTGCCAAGGCCGTGAACACCTAAGTAGGGCAGAAGGGGGACGAAGCATCACCTGAAGCCCAGGAGCCATCTGAAGGCCTGCACTACGGGTGAAGGCCCTGGGGACAGGAGTGTGGAGGGAAGAATAGGGCAGCAGCAGAACTGAGGGGTTGGAAGGAAACTCCCTGGGTTAGCGATGGCAAAGGAAGCTGCCTCAGAACCCTAGAAATTCTAGATGTTCCTCCACAGATCCGGGTTCCCAATTGACCAGCACACAGTCCTGGCACATTCTGAGACTTTCTAATTACAAACATCGCCTGGCCCTGGCTACAGCTGGCACTGGATCATGGATTTTTTTTTTCTCCAAATGTCACCGAAATAAGGATACGGGGACCTAACATGGAGCCTGGGGCTAAAGTTGAAGAGGAAGGAAGAGAGGGAAAAAAAGAATTCCTTCGCAGAGGAAAAAGTTGTATATCTGAGGCCCCAGAAATTTCAGAGAATCCCCCTGGGTTGGGGAAAGGTTGAGGCAGCCAGAGATCCTCCTTCCCAGCAGCCCCAAGGGCCTGAGGCCACCTCAAGACTCCACTGCAGTCTCCTTGCTGCCGCTTCTCCCCACATTTTCCTACAGCCATCTGCTCCTCTCCTGGCCCTTACCTTGGTGGCTGTGAGTTGGTGTCCCAGGAGGACATAGGTGATGAAGATGATGATGGAGATGACAACCGGCAAGGCCGCCCACAGGTACACACAGGCTGCATCCAGGTATTTGATGACCCGGAGTCGCCCCAGTTCTCGAGCTCGGCAGGCCTCTACTCGAGCCCCCAGCGCCTGTTCCCACCCGAAGAACTTGATGACCCGAATGCCACTCAGCAGCTCTGTTATGAGCTAGGGATGGAGACAAGAGGGCAATGTGAAGTGGAGACCCTACTACTGTGTCCGTTCCCCTCTGCCCAGGAGCTCCTCCTGGCAGAGGAAGCCGAGTACCCTGAGCCCCCAGATATTCTGTGCTTTCCTAGCCTCCTCCCTTCCTCATCTCAGCCCTTTCTGGAATTCCTGCCCTCAAGTTCCTTTCAGCCCTGAGTTGCTTCTCCTGCTAGTCTTTTACTTCTCTTCCATGTGTCTCCAGAGTGGGGACCAAGTCACAGCTGGAATCCCCCCACCTTCCTAGGGGAACAAGTGGTAGAAAGTACAGAGGGGTTACCACACTGGGGTAAAGGCACTCCTTCCATGAGATGAAGGACTAAGGACTCTTTCCCAAAGCCAGAAGCAGAGGGCTTCAGGAGCTAGTCACCAGTCTGGCCCATGACTTGGGTGGGGTGGGAATTATTCCTGTAGGAGTATACAGGTGTAGGAGCCCACACCACAGCCCAGGGTCAGACAGGCTGACAAGCCCAGGCAAGATGGGCAAGGGCTCGAGAAACTTCCTGGATCCCCATATTCACACATCCCCAGCCCACAAGCCCAGGAAGTACTAGGAACCTAGTCTGTAGCTGTCCTGGGTAGGGGAAAAGGGACTGGACCGTAACCAACTCTGAGGGACCTCCTCCCTGTTAGCACTCTGAGCTATTCCCACATGAGGCTGACAACTATGCTGCGTAGACTGCCAGGCCTGCCATCCCCCAGTCACTGCAGAACCCAGGACTGACTCAGCCAGACCCTCAACACCTAGAGCTCGCTCAGGCAGAACACTGACCTACTCCCTTCCCCACAGCCCACCCCTCAGAGGTAGCCGGGGTTCTTCTAGGCCTCTCCACATGTGGCTATGAGATGGGCTCTGCCTTAGATGAGAAGATAAAGACTCAGGTCTGGGCACTGATACTAAAAGCCCATTTGGTTCCAGACAGGCTACTGCCTACCTCCTAGGGCTGCTACTTAGGGCTGGATGAGCTAATACTACAGTATTACTAACAGGCCACATTTATTTAGTGCTTACTTTGTGACTGGACCCATACCCAGAGTTACCTCATACCATCCTCACGACAACTCTATGAAGCAAGCTATTATTATGGTCGTTTCCCAGATGAGGAAACAGAGGCCCAAAGAGGTTAAGTGACTTGTCTGAGGTAATTAAACTAGTAAATGGAAGACCTGGGATATGAATCCATATCTTTCTCTAGTCTGAGCTCTTAACTTCTAGAACATGCTCACATCCTCAGGCACTGGGCATGGGAGGACCTGGGGACCAGGATGTTGGGTGGGGTCTCTGGATTGCTGAGGAACCCTAAGCAGCCCTCACCTTAACCCGTGCATCCTTATGCTGTAGCATCTCCTGGTTGTTGGCCATAATGCGGGTGGCAATCACTTTGTTGACAGGGACCAGCAGCAGTGCCAGGATCAGACCACCCACGAAGGCCACACCCACCTGCTGGTGAAGCAGGTAGAGGGTGATGGCCAGCTGCAGGGGCAGGCCCCAGGCTTCATGGAAGCTTCCAGCAAAGTTGAGCAGCCGCTCAGAGTCAGTGCCCAGTAGGTTCAGGGCCTCCCCGGCAGGAGGGCGTCTGGGCCCCAGCTGTAAAGACTTTTGGTACAGAATATTCAGCACAGTCCCCCGTGCCTGAAGCGTCACCTTTCGTACTTCATACCCATACTGATTCTGCACCACAGCACCCAGTACGGCCCCACCAGCTAGCCCCAGGGCATAGAGCAGTCCATTGCTTAGTGGACCTTGCCCCTTCTCCAGGAAACCCACCAGGAAGGAGAGCAGCAAGGGCCCCGAGAATCCCAGCATGGTCCCCACCAGCTTCAGTAGTCCCAGTGCCAGGTAGCGCTGGCCAAAGGCCTTATACAGGGCCCTCCACAGCCGGGCCCCTTCCTTCCAGTGTGCCCGGAAGGCACGAGCCAGGTAGATTGGGTGCAGCCTGTGGGGGAGGCGGCAAGTGTCTTGGGGCTGCCGGAGCTCTCCACGGGACCCTCGGGCCAGCAAGGGTGTCAGCCAGGCATAGGAAAAGCGTGACAGCCAACTCTCCCCATCTTCAGCTACCTCAGGCTCCTGTCCCTGAGACAGGAGGGGCTCCTGGGCCCAGGGCTCCTGTGACCACCCGGGGACTGCCCAGCCCAGTCCGTAGGCCAAGAGCGCAGCCAGCTGCAGGATGAGAATGCATAGGCGGGAAAGGGGTCCTGGGAGAAGCGGGGGCAGAAGTGTGCCTCTTTGGCAGTGCCACAGCAGGGTCAGCACTAGGGCTGGGGCCGGCAAGAAGGCAGCCAGAGGCAAGGTCAATGGTCCCCGGAAGTGGCCATGAGGGGAATGAGCCAGCGCCCACAAGGCCAGGCTGTGGCTGATCCAGGCCACTGCCGACACACCCCCTGCCAGCACTTCTAGCCATGTGGGCCCTGGGCCTGCACCAGGTGGCAACGTGACTGGAAGGAGGTCTAGTAATGGAAGGATGGAGAGCAGGAAGGAGGCTGTGAGTCGGAGGCGCCAGCCGGGACTGCAGTGCAGGACGTATTCGGGATTCCTAGGGACAGGGGGGCAAAAGAAAAGAAGGCACATAATGCCTGACTGAGGACAACACACCTCTAATAACTCACTTACCTAGAGGTAATCAGCTCTCTTTCCTGCCTTTTACACCTTATTTCTGTTCCATTTTACCTTGAAATGCAGGACTTTTTCTCCAGGAAATCTTCCTGGCAAAACCGAAATCTGTTTTCCAATCTACCCATACCATTTCTGATCATTCTTTTGCCACAGAAACTAACAATTTTTAGTTAAGGATGTATGGAACATGAAGACTAATTAGAAAAAAAAATCCGGGTGCCTGGATGGCTCAGTGGGTTAAAGCCTCTGCCTTCAGCTAACATCATGATCTCAGGGTCCTAGGATCGAGGCCCGCAATGGGCTCCCGGCTCAGCAGAGAGCCTGCTTCCTCCTCTCTCCCTGCCTGCCTCTCTGCCTACTTGTGATCTGATCTCTCTCTCTGTGTCAAATAAACAAAATCTTTACAAAAAAAAAAAAAGAAAATCCTAAATTTTCATACAGATAACAACCAAGAAATGAATATTCATTTTCATAAAAGTATCTACCTAAAATAACCCTTAGGGGTGCCTGGGCGGCTCAGTCGTTAAGTGTCTGCCTTCAGCTCAGGTCATGATCCCAGGGTCCTGGGATCGAACCCCGCATTGGGCTCCCTGCTCCACAGGAAGCCTGCTTCTTCCTCTCCCACTCCCCCTGCTTGTGTTCCCTCTCTCGCTGTCATTCTCTCTGTCAAATAAACAATTAAAATCTTAAAAAAAAAAAACACCTTACATTCACTTGAGGCACTATTCGATGAATAAAACTTGACATATATATGGCTTCTACACTCTAATACAATAGCCTAAATTTTATGAAGCCGCAGAATATTCTACTCTCTTTCCAACGTTTGTAGAAGATGGTATAGATCATATTTGTGACTCCATTTGCTGAACAAAAACCTTTTTTAGTTTTGTCTCTATCTTCTTGGCATGCAAAAAACATTTTTAGTCAACAAAAGGATGATCTGTCTATGTTAAAAAATCAAGTACAGGGGCACCTGGGTGGCTCAGTGGGTTAAAGCCACTGCCTTCGGCTCAGGTCATGATCCCANCATTTTTAGTCAACAAAAGGATGATCTGTCTATGTTAAAAAATCAAGTACAGGATAAGACACCTGTAGCAGTGAATATTAGAATGCCTTGAAAGTTACATAATGAGAAGACTAAATCTATTGTTCCCTTTGTTGGCAGGCCCGGGTTACTAAAAAAGTTTAATCCTAGATTAGAATGCTTTGGATTTCCTCTAAAAAGTCCAGTTAATCACAGTAATATGGAGCAGTTCATACTGGAACAAAGTCAACCTTTAAGAATCCTATTTCCTGGGGCGCCTGGGTGGCTCCAGAGGGTTAAAGCCTCTGCCTTCGGCTCAGGTCATGATCTCAGTGTCCTGGGATCAAGCCCCACATCGGGCTGTCTGCTCAGCAGGGAGCCTGCTTCCTCCTCTCTCTCTGCCTGCCTCTCTGCCTGCCTCTCTGCCTGCCTCTCTGCCTGCGTGTGATCTCTCTCTCTGTCAAATAAATAAATAAAATCTTTAAAAAAAAAAAAAAAAAAAGAATCCTATTTCCTAAGACGTGGGGACAAAACATTGGGCCCTTGGAGGCCCCAAGTTGGCCATCAACCAGTCTTATGCCCTGGGGTAAAGTTTCCTTCCCTCTCACATTTCATTTTCCTCATCACTGCATGAGCACTGAGGAGTCTGGACCCACAGCCCTCTCAGGTCCTTTCTTGTCTGAGATTCTGGATCTCTCTAACCCTTTTCAGCAATGTACAAAAAATCTGATAAGTGAAGTGCAAAACCGCAATTTCTATTGATTATATGATGACCTTTCTTGCCTGCTCCTTAGACTGTGAGTGCCCGGAAGCACTGTTTCTATTTTTAATAGATACTCCACTTGAGCAGGCTTTGGCTGTCTCTGCTAACTGATTAATCCTCTCTAGACTTCTGCCTCATTCTATGCAAAAGACAAATCAGGATTCCCCCCCAGACCAAACAGATCCCAAGCTTCTCCTCCTCAAGGAAGGGATTCATCAACCCCGATTCATTTTGGATAAGGACACATCCCATCTATCAGACTAGGGACTCCAAAAGGCAGAGACTAGACTTCTCTCCTGCCTTGTCAGTAGCCAGAGTGAGAGTAACTTCAGACATTATCTAGCCATACAGAAAATAAATACAAAATCAAGGTGAGTTTGATACTTGCACCTTAGAGCTCCTAACCCAGGAAGATTAAGGTTTTGATTTTGCTCTTCTCTTCTACGTACTGCTTCCTCTCCAGCTGGGTACATATACTTCTCTTAGTCTAGGGAACACGGAATTTTCATGGATGGAAGCGATGAGAAACTGGTCCTACAACTACAACACAAGCTATCCTTTTTGGCTAAAAACTTTGTTCACCCAGTTTTGTGTCCAATCATGACAGCTGTGTTTGGGCATCTGAAAATCTACAGATGTGATGCTTTCTACCACACATCCAGCCTTTAAAAGTGTACCAGGCACTGCACTATATGATTTAATGCATTATCTGATTTAAACCTCCCCAAAAAACTATGAGGCTCAGAGAAGATAGGTAACTTGACCCAAAACGGCCACGTTTCTGCAAGGTGCTAAGGCGCAGATTTTATTCTATTTTTGCCCCACTCCACAGACCTCACTATTCTGGTTACACTACCGCGCAGATGTGGGTTTCGGCTGAGGTCTGCAGGCACACATGGACAGATGTCTTGCACCTGCTTCTACCCACCTCGGAGTGCCCCAGTGGCAGGCACTGAGCACGGCGAGGAGCGCATGGGGCAGGGCGCTGAGCACCAGTTGGGTGAAGCAGTGGCCCGTGGTGTCCCCCTCCCACACGGGCAGCGGCTGAAACACACTGGTCTCGCACAGTTGGGCCAGGAACCGCTCCATGGAGGCTTCACCTGCAAGGAAAGCCGAGGGTGAGGGAGGAATCCGTGTTCCCAATGGCGAGGTCCAGGCTGGAAGCCGGCACCCGGTGGGACGGAGTGGGGACGCTGACCAGGAAGCCGGGCTGGTGTCAGCGGGCTCTGACAGCCGGCTCTCCCCGCCTCCAACCCCGCCCGCGAACCGGAACCTCCTCTCGCTTGGGCCCCGAGGCCAGACCCCGCCCATTGTCGCGTTACCGCAAAGGGAAGTGGTTTGGCTCCTCGGAACTGGCCGATTTCTGGACTGGTCACCTACCCGGCCTCGCTTTTCCCCCTCCCCTTGTGTCTCCGCCTCCAGGGATCCGGAAAGCCTAACCTGAAGGAGCTGCTTGCCACCGGATCCCAAGATCCCGAGCGCTGGTGAATGCAGAAAGAGTCTGCGACTGGGTTAGGGTGCTAGCCAGGCTCGCCGGGCACCCCCTATAGGCGGGATGACCGCTCAGTCACCATTCGCCCCGCCCATTCGCCGGACTTCTGCGCGCGTGCGCACTTCTCTGCTGTGCCCAAGGTCTCAGCGGGTGGGCGGATGCAGTGGCTTCCCTGTGCTTCAGCGGCTTTATGCTGCCTTATTTGCATAGGAACTGATG
Source organism: Ailurus styani (assembly GCA_002007465.1). Taxonomy (NCBI): domain Eukaryota; kingdom Metazoa; phylum Chordata; class Mammalia; order Carnivora; family Ailuridae; genus Ailurus; species Ailurus styani. Next base: position 880,788 of record LNAC01000590.1, read on the forward strand.
TCATCTCTAGTGCAACGTGATTTATACACGGTCAGGTAGAGTACGCGCTCCCATCTGTCTACTGTTTACTAGTAGGCACGTGCATTACACATACTCTTTTTTTTTTTTATAAGATTTTATTTATTTTTTTTGACACAGAGAGAGATTACAAGTAGGCAGAGAGGCAGGCAGAGAGAGAGGCAGAGAGAGAGGAGGAAGCAGGCTCCCTTCTGAGCAGAGCCCGATGCGGGGCTCGATGCGGGGCTCGATGCGGGGCTCGATGCGGGGCTCGATGCGGGGCTCGATGCGGGGCTCGATGCGGGGCTCGATGCGGGGCTCGATGCGGGGCTCGATGCGGGGCTCGATGCGGGGCTCGATGCGGGGCTCGATGCGGGGCTCGATGCGGGGCTCGATGCGGGGCTCGATGCGGGGCTCGATGCGGGGCTCGATGCGGGGCTCGATGCGGGGCTCGATGCGGGGCTCGATGCGGGGCTCGATGCGGGGCTCGATGCGGGGCTCGATGCGGGGCTCGATGCGGGGCTCGATGCGGGGCTCGATGCGGGGCTCGATGCGGGGCTCGATGCGGGGCTCGATGCGGGGCTCGATGCGGGGCTCGATGCGGGGCTCGATGCGGGGCTCGATGCGGGGCTCGATGCGGGGCTCGATGCGGGGCTCGATGCGGGGCTCGATGCGGGGCTCGATGCGGGGCTCGATGCGGGGCTCGATGCGGGGCTCGATGCGGGGCTCGATGCGGGGCTCGATGCGGGGCTCGATGCGGGGCTCGATGCGGGGCTCGATCCCAGGACCCTGAGACCATGACGTGAGCCGAAGGCAGAGGCTTTAACCCACTGAGCCACCCAGGCTCCCCACACTACATATGCTCTTAAAGCTTACCGAACTGAGAAGCCAGACGTGCGTGCTACACGGACGAATAATGCCACTTGGGGACACTTAGGCCATTTCCTTCTTTACTCCAAGGCTGCGTGGCTTTGGGGAAGTTACCTCTTTGAACCTCAGGGGTTTTTTTGTCCGTGTAAAGAGGGTAATACCAATACCAAGATACTGATAGAGAGTTGAATAAAATGTTTAGGTCAAGTGCCTTTCTGAGAGTAGTCCCACAATAAATACATTTTAGAAAAGCAGTGGGAAGGACATAAACTTTGTAGTTAGATGGACCTGGCTTTAAATCCTGACTCTGGGGCGCCTGGGTGGCTCAGTGGGTTAAAGCCTCTGCTTTTGGCTCAGGTCATGATCTCAGCGTCCTGGGATCGAGGCCCGCATCGGGCTCTCTGCTCAGCAGGGAGCCTGCTTCCTCCTCTCCCTGTCTCTCTGCCTGCCTCTCTGCCTGCTTGTAATTTCTCTCTCTGTGTGTCAAATAAATAAATAAAATCTTTAAAAAAAAATCCTGACTCTGCTAATATTTAGCAGTGTGATCTCGGGCAATCTTCCTGTTAGTTTTATTGTCCGTTTATTGGGCATGGTATTGGTACCTTATGAAAGTATGTACAGCATCCTAAGAAAAATAGCTCAACAAATAACTATGATTACCCCATTTAATCTCAGTAAGAAACCTGAAATGTCAGGAATTAATGTTCCTATTTTTACAAATTAAGAAATGTAGATTTGAACAGAAGCAAGGTAACCTGAGGCTTCTAGGAGCTACTGAATTGCCCATTGTAACTCCTGCACTAAGAGCCATAGGAAATACTGTCACTGGGACAGAGGAACGGACTCAGGTTGTAATAGATGCAGGAGCACTTGCTGTCTTTCCCAGCCTGCTAAGGAACCCCCAAACCCATATTCAGAAGGAAGCTACATGGACAATGTCAAACATCACAGCTGATCGCCAGTGCCACATACAGCAAGCTGTGAATCATGGATTAGTCCCATTGCTGGTCGGTGTTCTCTCTAAGGCAGACTTTAAGACACAAAAGGAATCTGTCTGGGCTGTGACCAACTACACAAATGTCAGGACTTTGGGACAGATTGTATACCTCGTTCATTGTGGCATAATAGAGCCCTTGATGAACCCCTTAACTGCAAAAGATACCAAATTTATTCTGGTTATTCCAGATGCCATTTCAAACATCTTTCAGGCTGCTGAAAAACTAGGTGAAACTGAGAAACTTAGTATAATGATCGAAGAATGTGGAGGTCTGGACAAAATTGAAGCTCTACAAAACCATGAGAATGAGTTTGTTTACGAATCTTCATTAAACTTGATTGAGAAGTATTTCCCTGTAGAGGAAGGGGAAGATCAGAATGTTGTGCCAGAAACTACCTCTGAAGGCTCCATGTTCCAAGTTCAGAATTGCATTCCTAGGACCTTTAACTTTTTGATTGTACAGCTGAGGCAGAAAGTTGTTTGTTGTATACTCTGTTTGGTAGAAGTTTGTCATACTGTTTCTCTACTAGGAACTTTTTAAAAATGTGTTTTGTTATTGTGGCACTTTTTACAATGAAACTATACTTGGCCAGTTCCAAATTGTACAAACTGTATGAAGCTCCTCCTCTCGGTGGAGCTTTCTTATTTCTATGTGGAGTCTCCTATCTTGCAGTGTCCTATAAATAAAGATTAAATTCCAAAAGAAAGAAAGAAAGAGAGAGAGAAAGAAAGAAAGAAAGAAAGAAGAAAGAAAGAAAGAAAGAAAGAAAGAAAGAAAGAAAGAAAGAAAGAAAGGAAAGAAATGTAGATTTGTGGGGCCCCTGGATGGCTCAGTCGGTTAAGCGTCAGATTCTTGATTTCTGCTCAGGTCATGATCTCAGGGCCCTGAAATCAAGCCCTGAGTTGGGCTGTGTGCTGAGGATGGAGACTGCTTAAAGATTACTCCTCCTGTGCCACCTTCTGCCCCAACCCGGGGTCAACTATGTGCTCAGGCCCAAGCTCACCCTGGCCAACTGAAGAAGGTGGTGAAGAATTCGGCCCCCTCATTTGTGTAACACTCTAATGCCCTAATTTTCAATAGGAAGTTTGGCAAAGGAGTCACACCACTGACAGGATAATTTCTGACTATGACAAACAACCAAATCATTTACATTTTCCCAGAACACAGAGGAGGAAAGATCATTTGAAACAAATAATTTCTCCAGTCTGTATCATTTGACCCCTTAGTTTCAGCCAGTTTCCCACAGAAATTTTATACCATAGTTTCTAAAAAATGAAGCTAAAGGTATAAACTTGTCTCCTTCCTTTCCCTTTGGGGAGCTGTTGGTAAGCGGAGAGACTGCCAGGTGTGAATATGAGGTGAAGAGAGAGAAAAGGAAATCACTGGTCGCTAGAGTGGAAGGATGGACAAAATTCTCCAAAATCTGGTTGGCTAAAGGAAGATTCTACAGCTCTGAAAACTGACTTCAGACTCATCATATCCAGATCTGATGTGAACTGTCCACCTTAAAAATTAAACAACAAAGGTTATGGAGCAGCAAATGAGTTTATTCAGGACCAGCAGAGGAAATGCAATTCAGGACACCCAAATGATGGCGAACCACAAGCAAGTACAGAGAACAGAGGAGGAAAGTGTCCTTTTATAGAGGAAAGGAGGAAGCTGGAAGGGGTGGTTTTGAACACAAATCCATTGGAGGAAAATGAGCATTTGAAGTGGCCACAGGGGAGGGCAGCTTGCTGTTGCTGGGCCGGGAGGAAATCTTTCCTACTGAGTTCTGCAGGCTTCCATGAGCGGTGGTGCAGGAGAGACCCCTCTTTGTGGCTTCCCTGTTCCATGTTGAAGGAGGTTTCCTTTATTCATTTTCACAGAACTGAGCATGGGTGCCCAAGCACTCACAGAGATAGTAGGAGTGGGTGTGGGCAGATTCAGGCGAGTGCCTAGGAGGGGCTGGGAGGGAAGGGAATGTGGTAGAGGTACTTCTGAGGAATGAAGAATTTTCTTAGATGGTGGGTTCCCAAGGAAATAGGTTCTGTTTCTCGGGTTCCCTCTTGGCTTACTTTGTCCTTTCTGCCTTGCACTTTGCTCCATAGTTGTCATCAGGGTGATTTGCTGGAGCAAGGGGGCAAGCAAGGGTGGCTACTGCTGAATCTGGGCAAGTTTCTTGCCACACCCAGGTGTTCATCGAACCCACATCTTCTTCATGCCAGGTCACCATTTGAGAGGTCACTTGAGTGGCACTAGTCTGAAGGCTAGGAAGGGAATAGGAACTAGGAAGGCAATATGAACTAGGGCTGCCCAAACCATCATCAGCTTCTCTTTCCCCAAAACAACCTTTCACATATACATGAAATTATACAGTATGTGGTCTTTTGTGTCTGGCTTCTTTCACTTCATATAATGTTTTTGAGGTTCACCAATGTTGTAGTATGTATTGGTAGTTCATTCTTTTATTTTTTAAAAGGTTTATTTGTTTATTATTTTAGAGGTGGGGGAGAGAGTGAGTAGGGTTGGAGGGGGAGGGGAAGAGAGAGAGAGAATCTCAGGAGGACTCTGCACTGAGCACAGAGCCTGATGCAGGCTTGATCTCATGACCCTGAATCACAACCTGAGCCAAACCAAGATTTGGACACTTAACCGACTGTGCCACCCAGGTGCCCCCATTCTTCTTTTAAAAAACAGCCTTCCTGGGGCTCCTGGGTGACTCAGGTGGTTAAGCCTCTGCCTTTGGCTTGGGTCATGATCTCCAGGTCCTGGGATCAAGCCCCATGTCTGGCTCCCAGCTCAGCAGGGAGTCTACTCCCTCTCCCTCTGCCTCTCCCCCTGCTTGTGCTCTGTCTCTCTCTCAAATGAATAAATAAAATCTTTAACCAAAAACCCCAGCCTTATTGAGAGATAATTCACATATAACAATTCACTCAAAGTGTACCACTTTGAATGTACAATCCAGTGGTTTTGACTATATTCATATATATAATTCAATCATCACCACAGTGAGCTTTAGAACATTTTCATCACCTCAAAAAGAAACCCTGTACCCTTTTGCTAACTGTCTTTTATTCAGAACCTCCTCACCATCCCCCCACACCGCCGCCACCAGCCCTAATCTATCTGTCTCTATAGATCTACCTATTTTAGACTTTCAGGCACCATTTCTGTGAACTTTTGTGACTGACTTGTTTTCACTTAGCATAATGTTTTCAGTGTTCATGCAAGTTGTAGCACATATCAGTACTTTATTCCTTACTTCTTTTTATTGTGGTAAAATGCACATATCATAGAATTTACCACTTTAAACATTTTAAGTGTACATACAGTTCAGTGGTATTAAGTATATTTACTTTGCTATCCAGCCATCACCGCTATCTATCTACACTACTTTTTCCATCTTCCCAAACTGAAACTCTATACCCATTACGTGCTAGTTCTGCATTCCTCCTCTCTCCAGCTCCTGGAAGCCACTATTCTGTTTTGTTTCTCTACATTTGAATAGTGTAGGTGTTTCATGTAAGTGGAATTATACAAATTTGTCTTTTTGTGACTGGCCTATTCCACTTAGCTTTTTTTTTTTTTAACTTTGATTTTCTGGATTGTTCACTGGAAGTGTATAAAAACATAATTTTAAAAAATACTGATCTGGGGGCACCTGACTGGCTCAGTCAGAAGAACATGTGATTCTCGGTCTAAGGGTCGTGAGTTTGAGCCCCACTTTGGGTGTAGAGGTTACTTAAATAAATAAATAATCTTTTTTTAAAAGATTTTATTTATTTTATTTGACACAGAGAGGGAGAGAGATCACAAGTAGGCAGGGAGGCAGGCAGAGAGAGGAGGAAGCAGGCTCCCTGCTGAGCAGAGATCCTGATGTGGGGCTCGATCCCAGGACCCTGAGATCATGACCTGAGCTGAAGGCAGAGGCTTTAACCCACTGAGCCAGCCAGGTACCCCAGTAAATAATCTTTTTAAAAATATTGATCTTGGGGTGCCTGTGTGGTTCAGTTGGTTGAAGCAGCTGCCTTTGACTCAGGTCATGATTCCAGGGCCCTGGGATTAAGCCCTATGTCAGGCTCTCTGCTCAGCAGGGAGTCTATTTCTCCCTCTCCCTCTTCCTGCCACTCTGCCTGCTTGTCCTCTCTATCTCCCTGTCAAATAAATAAATAAAGTCTTAAAATATATATATTGATCTTGTATCCTATAATCTTGTTGAACTAGTTTATTAGTTGTAATAATCTCTCTTGGATTCCTTGGATTTCTTATTTACACAATCATGTCACCTGTAAATAGAGATAGTCTTCCTCCTTTCCAATCTGGATGCCTTTCTTTCTTTTTCTTGCCCAGTTGCCCTGGCTAGCCCGTCTAGTACAATGCTGAATAGAAGTGGTGAGAGCAGAGATCCTGGTCTTGTTCCTGACCTTATGGGGAAAGCATTTAGTCTTTCACCATTAAGTATAATATTAGCTGTGTGGGTTTGATGATTTTTTTTATTAAAAAAATAAAAGCATGCATTAAAGCAGGGCTCGAACGAACAATCATGAGATCAAGACCTAAGCCAAGATCAAGAGTCAGACATTTAAGCAGCTGAGCCACCCAGGCACCTCAGCTACGTGTCTTTAATAGAAGACCTTTATCAGGTTGAGGAATTTCCCTTCTATTCCTAATTTGTTGAGTGTTTTTTTTTTTATCATGAAAGAGGGTTGGGTTTTGTTGAATTCTTCTTCTTTGTCTATGGAGATAATTGCGTAATTTTTGTCTATTCTAGTAACAGAATGTATTACATGAATTGATTTTCAGATGTTGAACCAAACGGGCATTGTAGTTCTTTCCTTTTTATTCCTGAAAGGTATTCCATGGTATGAATATACCACATTTTGTAGATCCATTTATCCATTGAAAGAAATTTGGAATATTTCCAGTTTGGGCTATTATGAATAACACTGCTATAAACATTCATATAAAAGTCTTTGTGTGGACATAGGTTTTCATTTCTCTTGGGTATATACTTAACTGTGAAATTGCTAGATCTTATGGCAAATTTGTTTGTCATTTTAAGAAACCGACAGGCTGGGGCACCTGGGTGGCTCAGATGGTTAAGCATCCACCTTCGGCTCAGGTCATGATCCTAGGGTCCTGGGATCGAGCCCTGAGTTGGGCTCCCTGCTCGGCAGGAAGCCTGCTTCTCCCTCTTCTTCTGCTGCTCCCCATGCTTATGCTCTCTCACTCTCTGTCAAATAAATAAATAAAATCTTATAAAAAAAAAAAAGAAACCGACAGACTATTTTCCAAAGTTGCTGTGCGTCTTATATTCTCAGTGTCTGAGATTTCCTGTTTGTTTTTTTGTTTGTTTGTTTGTTTTTGTTTTTTCACGTCTGGGCCAGGACTTTTAATTGTTTCTCTTTTTAATTTTAGCCATTCCAGTGGTACAAAGTGGTATGTCATTGTGGTTTCTTTTTTCTTCATTGTGGTTTAATTTGCATTTCCCTGGTGGATAATGGTGTTGAACATTTTTTCAACTGCTTATTTTTTTAAAATATTTTATTTATTTATTTGAGAGAAAGAGAGCATGAGAGGGAGAAGCAGACCCCCTGCTGAGCAGGGAGCCTGACATGGGGCTCTATCTGAGGATACTGAGATCACGACCTGAGCCAAAGGCAGACGCCTAACCAACTGAGCCACACAGGTGCCCCTCAACTACTTATTTGCATGTACTTTTTAGCCGTTCATATATCTTCTCTGGTTAGATGTGTGTTGAATCCTTTTGCCCATTTTTAAATTGTGTTGTTATAACAAAACGTGTGTTTTAATAGCCTCATATGGTGACAGATGGTAGCTGTACTGTGGTCAGCAGAGGGTAACATGTAGACTTGTGGAATTGCTATGTTACATACCTGAGACTAATGTAACATTATGTGTCAACCATACTTCAATAATAATAATAAAAAGAAAGAATGTACATGTTGGATATAGTATGGTAAAGTCAGTATAGTCACAGGAAGAGAGGAGAATGAGGCTTGAGAAGAAAAATTGTTTTTTTCTTAAGTAGGCTCCATGCCCCTTGTGGGACTCTTGGGATCAAGAGTCACGTGCTCTACTGACTGAGCCAGCCAGGTACCCCGAAAGGAAAAAAGTTATTATACTCCCGTATCCTAGAGAGAGGTCACCGCAGACAATGCAGGGCCACATGGTAAACACTGGGATCGATCAGGGGTTAGAGCACGGTCCATGGCCCTTACTGGGCTTTCCATGGAAAAGACAGGGCAGGACAAACAGTTTAGGACTGGCTAGTTGGAAATAATTTTGGTCAGCTGTAAGTTATAGGGGTGGTCACTAAAGGCCTGGTACTGGGATCTGGAATCCTTTAGGGCAAGGGAAATATAGTTTACTCTTGAGCAGTGTGGGGGTTCAGTGCACCGGCAAGTCCTGTCTCCCACCCTGTGCACAGTCAAAAATCTGCATATAACTTTTGACTCCCCCAAAACTTTACTAATAGTATACTGATGACTGGATGCCTTAGTGCTAACATAAACAGTTAACTAACACATATTTTCTATGTTATATATTTTATATACTGTATTCTTACACTAAATTAAGCTAGAGGAAAAGAAAATATTATTGAGAAAATATGAGGCTAAAAAAGTACCTTTGTAATACTGTAGTGTGTGTGTGTGTGTGTGTGTGTGTGTGTAAAAGATTATTTATTTATTTATTTGACAGAGCGAGACACTGCAAGAGAGGGAACACAAGCAGTGGGAGAGGGAGAAGCAGGCTTCCCACCAAGCAGGGAGCCTGATGTGGGGCTCAAACCCAGGACCCTGGGATCAAGACCTGAGCTGAAGGCAGATGCTTACCAACTAAGCCACCCAGGTGCCCCAATACTATAGTATATTTATTGAAAGAAATCCATGTGTAAGTGCACGCACACAGTTCAAACATGTGTTGTTCAAGGACCAACTGTACTGGCTTAGTGTGTGAGAGTTAGAGCAGAAGGTAGTTGGGAGTATCAACTCTGGACTGGTTGGTAGGCATCTGAGAGGCGTGCTCGTAGGCTACTCTGGGAGGGGCCGTGTCTCCCCAGCCAGAAAGGTTTTTTAATGTCATAATGTCAAATGTACACCAAAATGTCAATATACAGAAAATTTTAAAAATATTTACAATATATCATGTTTATCTTATGATATATTTTAAATACATTTTTTTCAAAGTCTCAGCTCTATATTTTTAATTCATTCAATGTATGGAAAGTATCTGCTAAATGTATTGAAAAAGTCCAATCTTTGTCAAATACTGTGTCTTCCAATTGAAATAAACAGGTTAAAAATGGCCCTGTAGGGCGCCTGGGTGGCTCAGTCGGTTAAGCTGCTGTCTTCAGCTGAGGTCATGATCTCATGATCCCAGGGTTCTGGGATCGAGTCCCACATTGGGCTCACTGCTCGGTGGAGAGCCTGCTTCTCCCTCTCCCTGTGCCTGCTGCTCTGCCTACTTGTGCTCTCTCTCTCTCTCTGTCAAATAAATAAATAAAATCTTTTTTAAAATGGCCCTGTAGGGCGCCTGGGTGGCTCAGTGGGTTAAAGCCTCTGCTTTCGGCTCAGGTCATGATCTCAGCGTCCTGGGATCGAGGCCCACATCGGGCTCTCTGCTCAGCAGTGAGCCTGCTTCCTCCTCTCCCTGTCTCTCTGCCTGCCTCTCTGCCTACTTGTAATCTCTCTCTCTCTGTCAAATAAATAAATAAAATCTTTAAAAAAAAAAATAAAATAAAAAAATAAAATGGCCCTGTAATAACAACAATATCTCCTTCTGAAGTTATTGGCTAAATAACCTGAGAAGAGATGGCTTCTTGCCATGAATTTGTCCTTGAATGAAATAAAGTAACTTTATCTGCTGTATTTCTTACCTACATTCTGTTTGCTTTGTTCTCATGGGACCCTCTCTCTGGAGTTTTGAAAAGTAGTCGGAGAGCAGAAGAGTGGAAGTTAGTAGATGAAAATTTCTTTTATCCTTTCACCGGTTGGTGAAAATTTGGGTTGTTTCACTTGTTTGACGCTGCTTCCTAATCCACAGAGAAAATTAAGGCCTCCCTAATTGAAACACACCTACCACTGAAAGCATCTGTCCCCTCCTGCTATGACTGGACCATCTCTGCTCCCAAAGCCAACTCCTTGGCTTGGGTTCTAGATCTCTTCTCCTCTTAACTGCTCAGGGACACTGCACCTGCCAGCCATGTACCCCTCTGTTTTCAGTTTGTCCTGTTCCCGGCATCTCCATTAGCAAATATATAAGGCTAGGCGACCTTTCACTGGAATTGTGCTCATTGTTCATGGTATTGTTGGGGAGACATAACGTATAGGCATAACAGGGCTTTTAATGAACATATGAAAATGAAAAATTAAAGTATAAGGTAGGAAATGATAATGTGCTAAGTTTCATGGCTTACTTAATAATATAATAGAAGTTTAGAAGGTAGGGCGCCTGGGTGGCTCAGTGGGTTAAAGCCTCTGCTTTTGGCTCAGGTCATGATCTCAGCGTCCTGGGATCGAGGCCCACATCGGGCTCTCTGCTCAGCAGGGAGCCTGCTTCCTCCTCTCCCTGTCTCTCTGCCTGCCTCTCTGCCTACTTGTAATCTCTCTCTCTGTGTCAAATAAATAAATAAAATCTTTAAAAAAATAAAAA
>LNAC01000590.1:904346-940936 GCA_002007465.1 Ailurus styani
GAGCAGGGAGCCCGATTTGGGCCTCGATCCCAGGACCCTGAGATCATGACCCGAGCTGAAAGCAGAGGCTTTAACCCACTGAGCCACCCAGGTGCCCAAGACTGACATTTTTATAAATGTTCTCAATTGAACTCCTTGTCACACCAGATTCTTTGAACTAGTTTAATAATGAAGAATGCTACTGCTCCCTCTGTTGCTAAGGAGGAGGGGACATCATTTCTTTCACTGATACGTTTGCTAAAAATTGTGAGACTTGGGGGCGCCTGGGTGGCTCAGTGGGTTAAAGCCGCTGCCTTCGGCTCAGGTCATGATCCCAGGGTCCTGGGATCGAGGCCCACATCGGGCTCTCTGCTCGGCAGAGAGCCTGCTTCCTCCTCTCTCCTCTCTCTCTGCCTGCCTCTCTGCCTACTTGTAATCTCTCTCTCTGTGTCAAATGAATAAAAAAAAAAAATTGTGAGATTTGGGGTGCCTGGGTGGCTCAGCCGGTTAAGAGTCTGCCTTCAGCTCAGGTCATGATCCTGGGTTCCTGGGATCGAGCCTTTTGCTCAGTGAAGAGCCTGCTTCTCCCTCTCCCTCTGCCTGCCCCTCCCCCTGCTTGTGCTCTCACTCTCTGTCAAATAAATAAATAAAATCTCTCTCTCTTTTTTTAATGTCAGTCTTGTTTTCCATTTCCATTTGTGCCAATTGGAGATTGGTAACTATATTATGTTCTCTCTTAATTTAAATATGTCCTTGGAAGTGTAATTTGAATAAAGGGGTCATATAAGACTTCTGTCCTGGGAAAATCACTTACAAAATAGACCTATAGTTCATATTAGTTTTCTTACTTGATCATATGATTGATTTATTACCCTAGTAATATTGTGCTAATTGCTATTTGTATATTCCTAAACACTGTGGATACTTTAAGTATAAATACGATCTCCTCAAATCTGAAAAGGATGATTGGCATAATGCAAAACATAAAAACTCCTAACTGTGCTAGGTTTCTTTTTTTATTTTCACAAGATTGAGTCTGGTCTCATATAAATTAATACCAAAGAATGAGAATAATTGTGAAAGAAGCGCCCTCCAGAGGCAGGAAAGTATTAGAATCATTTACACTTACAATAGTGTGTGGTTACAAAATTACATAGTCGCATGGGCTAAATGAACTAAACATAGTTCATTTTCTGTAAGCGATCTAATCTTCACAATCCCAATACCACTAGGGAGTTGGTATCTTAAACTTGCCAATTAATAGAATCTCTGTGTCTTTTGGTTTCAACAGACTCTGGCAAAACAACTCCTTCAGGCAAATTCTAAAGTCTTGAGCTTGTCTCCTCCTCCTCCTCTTCTTTCTCATATGTCTCCTGGAGTGTGAAATGGCTGGATGACCTCCTGGGAAATGGGGAGAGAGAGTCTTAGGTCTGCTCTCACAGGGTCTCTGGCGCCCCAGGTTTCTGAAGTAGTTTTCCTTTGCTGCCTTTCTGATCACTTGGAAGCTTGTTGCTACTGACCTTGAAGTCCACATGCAATGAAGTGTTGGTCTAATCTCTTCATTCAGTAATGACTTAGCGGTACCTCTACTGATAAATTTAAGGTCCCAACCCCCTAGTGGTATTGAGATTGTGAAGATTAGATCGCTTACAGAAAATGAACTATGTTTACCTAGCCCATGTGATTGTGTAATTTTGTAACCACACACTATTCTAAGTGTAAATGATTCTAATTCTTTCCTGCCTCTGGAGGGCGCTTCTTTCACAATTATTCTCATTCTTTAGTATTAGTTTCATATGGGCTCCGGTTGGCTCTAAGAATCTGAGTCCCCCCCCATGTCCTTGAACCATCGTGGTTCAACTGAAACACGATTCCTCTGAAACACTGTGGGGTCTCAGGAAATTTTGGAGGCTGTTTTATGCCATCTTTGCCTAGTTAGGGCACATTACCAGGTCTACACTTCCATGCATGCAGAGGAGGGAGGTGAATAGAGACGCAAGTCACCTACTTCTTAAATTCCTCAAAGTTGGGCAATTGGGTGGGTCAGTTGGTTAAGTGACTGTTTTCTGCTCAGATCATGATCCCAGAGTCCTGCCTCAGGCTTCCAGCTCAAAGGGGAGTCTGCTTCTCCCTCTGACCCTCTCTCCCTCTCATGCTCTGTCTTTCTCTCTCATAAATAAATAAAATCTTAAAAAATAAATAAGTAAATCTCTCGAAGTCCAGGTTCTTTGCCTTACCTCTGACTTCCCCTTTCTTCCCTGACTCAAGAAATTTTTTTTATTTTTAAAGATTTTATTTATTTATTTGACACAGAGAGAGAGACCACAAGTAGGCAGAGAGGCAGGCAGAGAGACAGGGAGAGGAGGAAGCAGGCTCCCTGCTGAGCAGAGAGCCCGATGCGGGCCTCCATCCCAGGACGCTGAGATCATGACCTGAGCCGAAAGCAGAGGCTTCAACCCACTGAGTCACCCAGGTGCCCTTAAGAAATTTTTTTAAATAAAGTTTTTATTTATTTACCTGAGGGTGAGTGAGAGCAAGAGGGAACTTAGAGGAAGAGGGAGAAGCAGTCTCCCCACTGAACAGGGAGCCCAATCCAGGGCTCAATCACAACCTAAGGATCACGACCCAGGATCACGACCTAAGCCAAAGGCAGACGCTCAACCGACTTAGCCACCCAGGTGTCCCTAAAATAGCAATTTTAAAATGCATGAGTTGATTAAAACACCGAAAGTTGCCATTAAGAAAGAAGGCAGAAAAAAGAAAGTAAGAAGGCAAGCCACTCTATGGAAGAAACTATGTGTGATGCATAGAGCTGACAAAGGACCCAGCAGAATATATGAAGAATTCTTAAGAATTGGTAAGTGACATGAGCACGCTGTGAGGGCGCACACACGAGTTGTGGCTTTCCACGATATCGGCTTTATTCAATCATAAAACAAGGTTAAATCACAACTATAAAGCAGGTTCAGGATTCCAAACTCAATGACAATTCACCATGTGATTAAACTTGGCTTCCTACACAGCACACAAAGCAGAACAGAAGACAAGCCACACAATAAACAAGGTAACAGAAGGGCGCAGGAGGTGAACGAACCAAACGTGAGGTCAGTCTGGGTGCGCAGCTGAGATAAGGCCTCAGGCTGGTCCGCTCAGCCCTTGACCCTTACTGCTTCTGATGTTCAAGCAGGGAAGGATCTCGGTTCTGTTCAGAGATCCATCAGGCAGAGCCTTCCACGGCAGTCGCCTTTTTTAAGTGGTCAAAGAGGGGTCACGTCTGAAGAGTCTGACAGTTTGGTGCCCAAATCCTTCCCTTTTTAAAGGGATTTAATCAGTTCCGGGTCCCTGCAGACCTCCTCTGGTTCTGCTGGGTTTAAGTTCTGGGGTGACAGCTGACGTTGGTCCCCACGATACCTCCTAGCTGCAGTGCCTTAACTGCTTGCGTCATTGCTTGACCCAGGCTCTTGCTTGACATGAGACTCTCATTTTGCTCTCTACAATAAGAAAAAAGGGCACCTGGGTGGCTAAGTCGGTTAGGCAGTTGGCTCTTCATTTTGCCTCAGGTCATGACCTCAGGGTCCTGGGATCAAGCCCGGCATGGGGCTCTGAGCTCAGTGAGAAATCTGTTTGAGGATTCTGTCTCTCTCTCTCTCTCTCCCTCTGCCCCTCCTCCTGCTTGTGCTCTCTTGCTCGCTCTCTCTCTCTCTCTCTTTCCCTAAAACAAATCTTTAAAATAATTGATAAGAAAAAGAGAGAAAATCCAATGGAAGAGCAGGCAGGGGAATTAAGCCAGCAATTCACAAAGGGATATTTGAATGACCAATAAACATATGAAAAGCTGTATCATCTTATTTGTCTTTAGGGATGTGGAAATTAAACCAAAAATGATATAGTACTCATATCAATCATGTCTACAGGATTCACAGAGGTGATTGAGTGAGTGATGACACGGAGAAGCTAATGCCATTGAAAGAAGATTTATATTCCTTAGAGTTTCCAGGAGAAGGTGGGTACACAAGCCATGCAGGGCCACCTGGGGAAGTGACAGGTTTGGTCATCAGGTGGAAGCAGGAGTGAGGGAAAAGCATAGATCACAGCCTTTAGGAGGTCTTTGCAAGAAAGGCAAGGTGAGGTAGGCAGTTTAGGATTGGCTGGTTTAAATAATGTCAGCTACAGGAGTGGTCTCTAGCTATCTGGTACCTATCCCCGGTTGATTTCGGGCAGGGGAAATATTGCCTTGGTGTGAGGGTTAGATAAAGAGGGGGCTGAAGGGATGGGTGTGGGATTTGTTGAGGGGTTTGTAATACAATTTTTGCATGCTCACAAAAGCTGGACTGCAGGGGAGATGTAAACTATTTGGGCTGTTAATTTGGCCCTGTGATTAATGGATGCCAAACAGAGAAATACAGAATCTAAGAGAACAGAACAGCACTACGTCTACTAGAAAGGCTAACACTGAAAAGAAAAAACTGACCATACCACAATCTGGCAAGGAAGGATGTGAAGCAGCTGTAATGCTCACACACTGTTGGTATATGAAGCTCAAGGACAGGACAAAATAATCAAGGTATTAGAAGTCAGAATAGTGGTTTCATCTTCCTGGGGGCAGTGTTACTGAAAAAGGAGGGGCCCGAAGAGGATAGTCTGGTGGTGAAGGCTTTTTCTTGGGCTTCATTAACAGAAAACAGATGTAATACATAACTGTATACATTTATCGTATTATCTCTTGGTTACATAAAAACAATTTAATACATAGGGATTTTGACCATCTTACCCATCCCACAAGACTTCTTGCTGGATGTGACATAATAAGAAATATGTACTTGATCTCTGCCCTCATTCCTAACACAGAGCTCCTAAAACCCATGTAATTTCCTGATTAATGGAGTGACAGGAGCATCTACAGAGCTCTGGAATCCCTTGGAATATCCTGGGTGATTAGAATGCCTTTGGTTCTAATGAGGTGACTCTTGGTGGGGTCCTGGGTAGGGGCTACTCACCAGAAAGGCCAAGCCATGATTTAAAGTTTGGAACTTTCAGCCCCAACCTCCATCCTCTGGAGAGATGAGAGGGGATGAAGCTGAGTTTGTAATCGACAATGCCTATGTGATGAAGTCTGCATAGAAATCCCTGAACGAACCCCAGGGTTTAGAGAGCTTCAGGGTTAGTGAATACATCCATGTGCCAGAAACCTAACACAATGTGCTCAGGATTCTTCTGGGTTTCATCCTATGGTCTCTTCTCTCTGGTTGATCATTTGTATCCTTTATAATAAACCAGTAACAGTAAGTAAAGTTTCTCTGGGTTCTATGAGCTATTCCAGAAAATTATCGAGCTGGAGAAAGGGGTCATTGACCCCTGATTTGTAGCCAGTTCAGAGAGAAGTAAGCCACTGAATGGATGGCTTCAGACTATTAGGACACACATAATATAAAACAGCAAGTGCCGGAGGCACCTGGGGTGGTTCAGTCAGTTAAGCACCTGCCTTCAGCTCAGGTCATGATCCTAGGGTCCTGGGATCAGCCCTGTTAGGCTCTTTGCTCAGCAGGGAGCCTGCTTCTCCCTCCAACCATCCCCCCTGCTCATGCATGCTCTCTAAAATAAATAAATAAAATAAATAAATAAAGTAAAAAAAATTTAACATAACTTAAAAATAAGATAAAATAACAAGTGCCTTATATGCTTTAGGAAACAGGTATATACCAAAAGGCTGGGAGACTAAAGTACAAAGGGCTTTCACTTCACTGAGGTGTTCTGTGATTTTGCATACAGGTGTCTCCTCCAAAATGAAGGGCATATTGCTTTACTTGTGCTATCTGCCACTAAATGAAAAAAACAAAGAGACCACACTGAGGTGAGTTCAGAGACAGTGTTTACCATATTTAGGTGTACTATTCTGATCTCCTTACCTGGTCACCTGAAATGAAGCCACGTTTGAGTGAGGCTCAGAGGAGGGGTAGCTTCTCCAGCTGGTCCAGTCGGCAGCACAACTTGGTCCTTATGATCCCCTTGACGTGCACAGTGTTTGTGGCAGAAGTCTTGTGTGGAGCCTGTGGCAAATTTTGAAAGGAGAATGATAGCAGAGGCCCTTGACCATGACCTTTGAAAGGAAAACATTCTCTCTTTGAGAATCCACTTTCAGCTTGCTGCTGGGCCATGGACACAGAATTACCATGGACCTCAAGCTGCTCATCACAAGCTCTGTCATCCACCTAACATGAAGCTGGGTGTCATCAAATAGAAATGATCTGTACAAGGTGATGCTTGAGCAGATCCTGAAGACACTTGGCTCACAGTACCCATACCCTTACTTCTGGGGCATTATCGCTTCCATTACTGTGACCTGATGAGCTGTGCCCTGTTACCAGTTAGCTGTGGTGGAAAGACATCAATATTAGTTTATAGCCACCTTTACCTGATATGCAGGCATTAGAAAGAAATGGACTGGTGCACTATTATGGCCCCAAATCAAGGGTGACCCTGGAGGCCAATGGGGGTAGGCAGGACTTCAAGAAGTAATACCTCTATGTAGTTTTTCTAAAAGAAGAGAGGACCTGAGGCAAAAATCTGCACTGATTCCTGGACAGAAGCTAATGGATGGGGAATTAGAAGTAATATAAAAAGGAAGTTTGGACAGATCCATGGGTGGCTCAGTTGGTTAAGTGTCTGCCTTTGGCTCAGGTCAGGTTGAGGGGGTGTCTTGTGGAGGAAGGGACCAGGAGACTTGTCATGGGGTACAACAGTGCAACCTCAGGGTGTGCGCTCTGCCTGACCCACGACCCCCAGGGGCATTGGGGGCACTCTCGCTCCAGAGGATCTATGGACTGCAAATTGGCCTGAGCAGAGCCTCTGTGGTATGTCTTCTTGGTGCCTGGGTGTAGGTCTTTCTCTGCTTCTGGAGATTGTGGATTCTCCTTTGTTTCCTCTGAGCTGCACAATTTTGTGTTGATTCAGTCCTGTTAGTGGATACAAATTCTTCCTAAAAAGAAGTGGAATAGAAGTCATCCTTGGTTCCTGAGTAGACGTGAATTTATTCAATAGTAATAGCCTTTTCCCAGGCCCCTGTGCCTCATCTGCTCGCCAACCCCAAGATGTTTGAAAAAATCTTCTATTTTTAACAGGTTGAAATAATTCATTGGGTTTTTAAGAAATTCAACAGAGTCACACTTTTCAGAATCGATAACACGATCTGTAATGGCTGAATGAACAAGACTTGACAGGATGAAGGAAGAATTGGGTTTGGTAGACAGGATGAAGGAAGAATTGGGTTTGGAGTGGGATTTGCGCTGATGTTTACTCAGTGTTGCGCCCCGTGACCACTCTCCAGATAGCATGTGGTCAAATGTGTTCCACCTTAGTGACTGAAGGGGGAATAAGATACAAGAAGGTTGGTCCCTTAATTCCTTAGCTCCTCAAAACTATCCTGGAGTTGATGAGCAATATTCTAAATTGAGCATAACGAGATATGGTGGCTAGGGTTGGGGTCAACTTGCATACATTAACTATGGATAGCGTTTTCATTGTCAGTCTTACCTGCCTCAAGTGTTTTTAAAAAATAAAATGGGAGAGGATATAGTCAACAAGGCACCGAGCACAATACCTGTCCCAAGAAATAGATAACTCAACCTAATCATTGTCTTATCTTCATCCAATTCGTCATGTATTTCCACTGAATACTCACGAGCTTTCTGCCCAGATCAGTATCAATTTGGTAGAAAGCTCGTGAGAATTGGGTGAGAAATTCCGGTGAACTCTTTTCTGACGTTTGGGACCTAAAAGCGGTGGCACAGCAGAGCCAAAAATGGCGCATGGCCTCTCAGGCCGAGTCTCGAGAAAACTTGTGCCAAACGCCAAACGCACGTGGTCCAAATCGTAGGGTGTTTCCTCCCAATTCTCATGAGCTTTCTGCCCAAATTGATGTCGAGATGGGTAGAAACCTCGTGAAAATAGAAAGTGAGTGCGATATAAATCATCTGGTATTTCCGCCAAATTCTCAAAAGGTTTCTACCCAAATCAATATGATTTCGGTAGAAATCTCGTGAGAATTGAGCAAGAAAACCCGACGAACTTGTTTCTGATGTCTGGGGCCCCAAAAGAGGTGTCTTGGCGCAGCCCCAAAATGGCACCGAGCCTCTTGCCCGAATCTCGAGAAAACTCATGCAAAACGCCAAGCGGCCACGGTCCAAGTCATTGGGTATTTCCGCCCAATTCTCACAAGCTCTGTACCCAATTCTCATGACCACTCTACCAAAATCGATATCGATTCGGGTAGAGAGCTCATGAGAATTGGGCGATAAATCCCGGCAAACTCATTTACAATGTCTTGGCCCAAAAAGCGATGGCAGGGCGGGTCCTAAAATGGCACAGAGCTCTTGGCCTGAATCTCGAGAAAATTCAGGCAAAACGCCAAGCTCGTGCGGTACAAATCGTTGAGTATTTCCGCAAAATTCTCACGAGCTTTCGGCCCAAATCGATATTGACTTGGAAAGCTCGTGAGAATTGGGTGAGAAATACCCGTCAATTCGGACTGCGCGTGTTCGGCATTCGGCATGCATTTTCTGGAGATTCGGGAGGAGACGTTCGGCGCCATTTTGGGCCCCGCCCCGCTGCCGCTTTCTGGGCCCCAGGCGTCAGAAACGAGTTCACTGGGATTTCTCTCCCAATTCTCACGAGCTTTCTGCCCGAATCGATATTGACTTGGAAAGCTCGTGAGAATTGGGTGAGAAATACCCGTCAATTCGGACTGCGCATGTTCGGCATTCGGCATGCATTTTCTGGGGATTCGGGAGGAGACGTTCGGCGCCATTTTGGGCCCCGCCCCGCTGCCGCTTTCTGGGCCCCAGGCGTCAGAAACGAGTTCACTGGGATTTCTCTCCCAATTCTCACGAGCTTTCTGCCCGAATCGATATTGACTTGGAAAGCTCGTGAGAATTGGGTGAGAAATACCCGTCAATTCGGACTGCGCATGTTCGGCATTCGGCATGCATTTTCTGGGGATTCGGGAGGAGACGTTCGGCGCCATTTTGGGCCCCGCCCCGCTGCCGCTTTCTGGGCCCCAGGCGTCAGAAACGAGTTCACTGGGATTTCTCTCCCAATTCTCACGAGCTTTCTGCCCGAATCGATATTGACTTGGAAAGCTCGTGAGAATTGGGTGAGAAATACCCGTCAATTCGGACTGCGCATGTTCGGCATTCGGCATGCATTTTCTGGGGATTCGGGAGGAGACGTTCGGCGCCATTTTGGGCCCCGCCCCGCTGCCGCTTTCTGGGCCCCAGGCGTCAGAAACGAGTTCACTGGGATTTCTCTCCCAATTCTCACGAGCTTTCTGCCCGAATCGATATTGACTTGGAAAGCTCGTGAGAATTGGGTGAGAAATACCCGTCAATTCGGACTGCGCATGTTCGGCATTCGGCATGCATTTTCTGGGGATTCGGGAGGAGACGTTCGGCGCCATTTTGGGCCCCGCCCCGCTGCCGCTTTCTGGGCCCCAGGCGTCAGAAACGAGTTCACTGGGATTTCTCTCCCAATTCTCACGAGCTTTCTGCCCGAATCGATATCAGTTTGGGTAGAAAGCTCGTGAGAATTGAGTGAAAACACCTGCCGATTTGGACCACACGCGCTCGGTGTTAGGCGTCCATTTTCTCGAGATGCGGGCGGAGAGGCCCCGCGCCATTTTGGGCCCCAGGCGTGGGGAACGAGTTTGCTGGGATTTCTCACCCAATTCTCATGAGCTTTCTGCCCGAATCTGTATTGACTTGGGTAGAAATCTTGTGAGAAGTGGGCGGAAAATTTCAGCGAAGTCACTTCCTAGGTTGATCCTCAACAATATGGCGTGGGCTCGGCCGAGCCTCCCCGAGTTCTCCGGCGCCATCTTGTGAGAACTCACTCCAAGCACCTAGCGGGCTCCTTCCTCATCTCCAAATACTCCCTCCAATTCTCACTAATTTTCTGCCCAAATCGCTAATGATTTGTGCAGAAAGCTCGTCTGAATTGGGAGGAAATTTCCAACCAACTAGACTCTGACGTTGGGGCCCGTAGTGAAATGTTGTGGGCTGGGCCCCAAATCGCGCAAGGTCTCTCAACCCGAATCTCGCGACACTCATCCCAAATGCTGAGTGCACTCTATCCAAATCTTCGGATATTTCTGTCCAATTTTCCCAGACTCTCTACCAAAATCTATATCGATTTGGGTAGAAAGATCATGGGAATTGGGTGGAAATCTCTGGAGATTGTGACAGTGCTCACCCGGTGTTCTTTCTTTTTTACATTATTTATTTATTTATTTGACGGGGGGGGGATCACAAGAGGCAGAGAGGCAGGCAGAGAGAGAGGAGGAAGCAGCGTCCCTGCTGAGCAGAGAGCCGGATGTGGGTCTGGATCCCAGGACCCTGGGATCATGACCTGAAATGAAGGCAGAGGTTTTAACCCACTGAGCCACCCAGGCGCCACCTTGATCAGTATTCTGATTCAGTTCTTAGGAGATTCGGAATGAGACCTGTGCAATAGGGCCTGAAGGATGGGGCAATTCAGCTTGCCGCCAAGGGAGGCAGTACTGATCTACAGGGGGTGAGATGCTGGAAGACATGTCACTGGCGCTTCCTGACAATAGCTATAGTGGACAGATACAGTGCAAGGTGTGGGAAGGGGAGGCCGTCCGGTTTTCTGCTCCTGGAGACAGTGCTGTGTTGCAGTCTGATCATGGTGGAATACATGCCGGTGCAGCTTGAGATCAGTGGAGACAGTTCTAAGTTGCATTGGGAGATGCTGGAAGGCCCTGCAGTGCAGGTTCTTGCCACTGGGGGGAGTGGTGAGCTGCAGTGCGAGGGTCACTGGGAGGCATGGCAATGCTGCTTGCCACCACTGAAGGCGGTAGCGAGCTGCAGTGTGAAAGACGCTGGAAGCGGTGTCAGTGCAGCCTGCTGGTACTGAGGACAGTGGTGAGGTTCTGAGGGAGACGCCCTGAGAAGCCACACACCGAAGCTTGTTTCTAGAGGAGGCAGTGGTGAGCTGTGTAGTCTCTGTCTCCCCCGGTTCAAGAGTGGTGGTCACAACCCCTGGAGCCGTCCACCAACTCAGCATTGTGCCACGTGTCCCCAGGTGTGGCCGTAATGGGCTGTCAGGATGGTGCAGGGGGGCTCCTCCCGGTGGGGGTCTGGAGCGTGGAGGAAACCAGACCTGACTCATGTTGCCTTTGGAACCGATGAGTTGAGCGGTTTTTGGTTTTGGGGTTTTATTTTATTTTATTTTTTCTTTTTGGAAGAGTAACTTCACTTCTCCAGAAAGGACAAAAGCATTGGTCGACTTTAGAATGAAGCTAATTCCTCCTTAAGAAACAAGCATGTGTTTCCCTTCCTCCCAGTAACTGGAGCGGTGTGCAGGCCTTAGGTCGGAGGTGCCTTCTTAACCCCACCTGACAACACTTCTCCACTCTGACTCCATGAGACCCGAAGTTTTGAAATCAGCGTCTGAGTCAGTCATGCAGCTTGTCACAGGATGTCAGCATTCAGAGAAAGCAGCAGGTATGTTTGGTGCAAGGTCACATCCATGTCAGGACTGGAGGTAAAGTTTCTCTTGAACCCCAAACCTCCCAGGTTTTCTCTTGTCTCTAGTGGAGCCACAAAGTCAAGCTGAAGCAGCTGTCAGCAATCTAGAGTGGGTGCAAGAGTTCCTTAGTTTCCCTGCAGGTAGAACAAGGCAGGGGATCCCATTTTCTCTGTTCATTTCTGGCTTATGAAGGTGTTTGGAACGTCTCTTTCCTAGGCAATCACTTTGATTAGAAAAGGAAGATGAGATTTACTCTGTGTGTGTTTTAACTTATAATTGATTCCTTCACCTAACAGTGTTTATTCCTTTGGCCCTAGGTTGTGGTGGAGTGGCCAGCATCTAGAGTTAGGTGGCTTTTTGTAGTCAGATAGATGCTTGGATGATGTATTGTCATTTGTCAAAGGTAATGATTCCTAACTGATTTGTCTGTTCATCCAAAGAGTTATAGTGAGGGCAGAGGGAACATTCGAAAGGATTCCAAAAAGCCTTTTTTTTTTTAAGATTTTATTTATTTATTTCACAGAGGGAGAGAGATCACAAGGAGGCAGAGAGGCAGGCAGAGAGAGAGAGGGGGAAGCAGGCTCCCCGCTGAGCAGGGAGCCCGATGCGGGCCTCGATCCCAGGACCCTGAGATCATGACCTGAGCCGAAGGCAGAGGCTTTAACCCACTGAGCCACCCAGGCGCCCTCCAAAAAGCCTTTTAAGGTTTCAAAGTGAAGCTTGACTTTCTAGTTTGACTAAATGGATCATCTACATATTTGGACATGCCGTGTTTTCTCTGTAGTTTCACTGGTGGTGAAGTCAGAAGGCGAATCTTTGGGAATTGTCCTGGACAGAGGCAAACTGCTGCCTTCGAGAGGCTTGGCGTCTGGAACCCTGGGGTGAATTTCTGGAACTGCTTGCCTGACGCTGGGTGAGTCAGGTCATCCCACAGTTTTTCCATTTCTTCCTTAGGAAATTGCTGGCAGGAACTGTTCTGCTTAAAACGGAATCCTCCCGCACTGTTGGTGGGCATTCAGGCTGCTGCAGCCACTCTGGAACAGAGTATGGTGGTTCCTCCAAAAGCTAAAAATTGAACAACCCTAGGATGTAGCAATTGCACTCCTAGCTATGAAGCCAAAGGGCATAAAACTGCACATTCAATGGCATACAAGCATCGTGAGGTTTATAGCAGCATGCTCAATCATAGCAAAACTGTGGAGGGAGTCCTAATGTCCATTCACTGATGAATGGAAAAAGAAGATGTGGGAGATAGATAGACAATGGAATAGGACCCAGCTTCACAAAGAATGAAATCTTACCATCTGCAAGGATGCTGGTGGATCTAGAGTGGATGAAGCAAAGCAAAATCTGGAAGGAAAGACAAATACCCACTGACTTCACTCTTCCTGCATTTCAGAAAGAACATGGATGAACATAGTAGGGGGAGGCATGTAGGCAAAGGAGGAAACAGACCCAACCTTAGAGCACAAACCAAGGGTCGCTGGAGGGCAGGTGCATGGGGGGGAGGGGTAAATGGGTGACAGCTATTAGGGAGGGCACTTGGGATGAGCACCGGCTGTTGTATGCAGGTGAGGAATCACTAAATCCTACCCCTGAAGCAAAGGAATGAACACTGCATGGAAACTAACTGGAATTGAAGCCCATGAAGAAAAGAAAAAGACTGTGTTCTGCTTCATGAAGAATGAGGTAAAAATGGAGTGATTTTCACTCTCCTGTTCTGTAGATGATAGTTTTCAAACACACTGTTTGAAACACTGTGGTAGGACACTCTAGTCTCTTATTGCCTAAGGAGTCCACAGAAAGTGACCGTGAAAGATTCAGATCTCAGCATGTTCTTGTCCCATGGATATGTTACTTACAGTTTGCCCAGGTAGAAAGGTAAGTGCAGAGAAATATGACAGAAGAGGAAAGTAGGTGTTAACCATTCAGGAGGTGACCTTTTGCCTTTCTCAGGAAATCCCTGGGCCAGTGTTATTTTGGAAGGGGGGGGTTGGATCCTGGAGCTTTGCAGCAGACAGGGGACTTCCTGGTCTGGGTAGAGCTGACAGGGGTCCAGAGGAGAGCCGAGTACATTCTGCAAGAGGTTGTGGGCAGGGCTGGCTCCAGGGATGACTGTGTGTCCCCCTCTGACAGTTGTGACAGGTCAGGGCTGCGAGCAGGTTCCTGGCTGACGACAGGTGAGGCACAGGTGGAGAGCGGGCAGAGCACCTTCTTCTCTGCCACCAGCCTCACCCAACACACACAACCTCATCGTCTGACCTGTCACTCCAATTCAGACTTCTCTCCGTTGCCAGGCCAAGACATTGGTTTGTGCTTTGTTCTTTGTGTGTGGGTGAAGTTCCAAAAGTTAGATGGTGGGAAGGACGGGTCATCAGAACATCTGTTCTTCTTTTATTTCCTGTTCTTCTTTCAATCAATGAAGTGAATGAGACCTGCTGGTGGAAGGGCCAACCTGTGTGTTTTCCTTTCCTGTTTTAATGAAACAATGGGAAAGCAGTCTTCTGAAATAGTCAAAGAATCCTTGGTGGGGGTTCATGTTTTTCTCTTCTGTAAACCACTTTCTGATATTTGAAATTATTTTTGAGGGGTGCTTGGGGGGCTCAGTCGTTCAGCATCTCCTTTCAGCTCAGGTCATGATCCTAGGCATTGCATTCGGCCTCTGTCTTTTGGGAACAACTACAGAGGCAGGATGCACCCCACAGCTCCTTCCTGGGCACTGCTCTCCGCATCCAGCCACCAGCACTTTGAATCGTGTCTGTGAGCATCTGCTGTGCTTTCTCTCCATTTCTTTTGGCAGCCATTAGGATGTTGTGTCCTGAGGCCAGAGAAGAGCTGAAGAGAAGGAACTTATGGTGTCTGAGCAGGCTCACTCATTTTTCTGTAGAAATGAATGGTCATTCTCTTTTCCGTTTACACCAGTTCTGCTGTGAAAGGTTTCCTAGGAACACTGTACTTGCAGATAGCAGGGGAGTGTATACCCCATCCTGCAGGGTTAGCTTTAGTGTCCATGCGGCACAGAACATTCCATGACTCGCGGATTTGATCACTCAAACATGGCACCTTTGGCCACCTTCACCCTGTCTCCCCTTCCCTGAATCTGGCAACCACCAATCTGTTCTCAGTATGTCTGCGTTCAGTACTTTTTGGATTCCTTGTGGAATGTCCCTGAGAGCCTCTGGTGTGTGTCTTTCTGTGTCTGAGTTCCTTAGCGTCATGCTCCCAAGGTCGTTCTTTCCATGTCTGTTTATTGTGAAGAATATTGCAGTGAACATGGGAGTCCATCTCTCTCTCTCTCTCTCTCTCTCTCTCTCTCTTTTTAAAAAAAGATTTTATTTATTTATTTGACAGAAAGAGATCAGCGAAAGAAGGAACACCAGCAGGGGGGGTGGGCGAGGGAGAAGCAGGCTTTCCCACAGAGCAGGGAGCCTGATGCATGGCTCAATCCCAGGACTCTGGAATCATGACCTGAGCCGAAGGCAGACACTTAATGACTGAGCCATCCAGGCACCCCACATCTCTCCTTTTGAGGGAGTGTTTTTGTGTTCTCCAAAAAAATACTCAGCACAATTATTGGGTCATGCGGTAGTTGTATTAGTTTTTTCCCTGGAACCTCCATAGCATTGGTCACGGTGGCTGCACCAATATCCATTCCCACCAACAGTGCACAGGGTCCCCTTGTGTGCACATCCTTGACCACCCCTGGTGTCTGTCTCCGGGACGACTGCTGTTCCAACAGTTGGGAGGTGTAGCTGATTGTGGTTTAGACTTATATTTCCCTGACAACAATTCCTGATGTTGAATAACTTTTTCTGTGTCTGTTGGCTACCTGTTTTCCATCTTTGGAAAGTTTATATTCACATATTTTCCCCAGTTTTTATTCAGTCCAGTTTTGTTCAGGTCCCTCCTGCACCATCCTGACAGTCCATTACCACCAAACCAGGGACATGGGGCCCAATGCTGAGTTGGTGGATGGCCTTACGGGTTGTTACCACCACTCTTGAGCCTGGGGAAACATAGACTATACAGCTCACCACTGCCTCCTATAGAAACAAGCTACAGTGTGTCGCCTCTCAGGGTCTCTCAACCAGCACCTCAGCACTTGCTCTCAGTGCCAGTAGCCTGCACTGACTCATCTTCCAGCCTCTTTTCCACTGCAGGCCTCATGCTCAGTGCTGCAATATGATTCAAACGAAGGTTGGTGGCGATCTTTTATTTTTAGGTAAAGGAAAAAATAGAAAAGAGAGAAACAGAGAAAGAGAAAAAGGAAGAGAGAGAGAGAGAAAGAAAGAAAGAGAAGGAAAAGGGAAAGGAAAAAAGGAAAGGAAAAAAGAGAAAGAAAAAGAGAAAAGGAAAGAGAAAAGAAAAGAGGAAAGAAAAGAAAGAAAAAACTCTGGTTCCTTTGGCAACCTCCCTTCCTCTGCGATACCCTTGGCCCCCCGCTTGCTATAAACACAGTTTTGTTTTGTTTTTTAAAGATTTTATTTACTTATTTGACACAGAGAGAGAGAGATTACAAGCAGGCAGAGAGGCAGGCAGAGAGAGGAGGAAGCAGGCTCCCCACCGAGCAGGGAGCCCGATGCGGGGCTCGATCCCAGGACCCTGAGACCACGACCCGAGCCGAAGGCAGAGGCTTTAACCCACTGAGCCACCCAGGTGCCCATAAACACAGTTTATAGCTGCAGCCTGGTTTCTCATCAATTTTGGGGGGCTTCTGTCTCTTGTGGGTTGCTGGGTAGCATAGGAGGTGAGTTCCCCAGCTACCGGCAGGCCTGCCTCTCCAGGTACCTGATGTGGCTCTGACGACCTAATGGGAGGAGCTTTCAGAGAGACGATTCCATCTGCCTGGTCCACAGGAAAAACTTAGTGGAAAAACATCTCACAGCTTGCTCTGGATGCAGAAGTTTTTTTCCACATCGCATGATTAGCATCCTCCACGCTCTGAGCATTCAGCATCTAGGAAAGAGATTTCTGATTCATGAAACTTCCCTGGAGTTATAATTAGGGCTCTCTTCATCTCTTTTAAAATTATATCTTTCCTGTACAATTGTATCTTTCCTGTACACGTTTAACTATTCGTAACGCAGTTTCACAAATATGATCTCTCTTGGCTTTTCCTTCAGGATTCTAGGATGAGACTTGCTCACCAAGCTTTCCTAATGCACCCTAGCACTTCTAGGAGGGAGGTGTGGGGGTGGGTACCAGTCGGATTCCAGACCTGTCTAGTGCTCACCTCTCTCCTTTGACCTCAGATCCTGAGATTTGGGGAGTGATGGCGTCAGGTCTGGCCAGCCCTCCTCCCACCCGGCTGGGCTGACCACCCTCTCTGTGCTTCATAAGCCACCCATCAGGCGGCAGATGACATCAGAGGTGGACGGAGGGCTGGGGGTTGGGGGGACAGACACCAGGATATCAGTCCTGAGCCCATCATCTCTCCACAGCACGGCTTTTCTGCGTGAGAAGCCAGCTTCAAGGTGAAGGCTGAAAGTCCCCCCCCAAACACACACACACACACAATTAATGTATGCACTTTGGGACCTCGTATTTCATACATGTGCATGGATTCACTTGTCAAAATTTTACCAAATGGACAAAGGAAGAGGAGGAGGAGGAGGAAGAAAAAGAAGAGAAAAAAAATCACCATTGTTACTGCTATTTCGCAGGTAAGGACCCTGGGATGCAGAGAGGTTCAGTGATGTTTCCCTGGGTGGCACAGCTAGCGGACATCTCCATCTGAATTCACACTAAGCCCATCTGATTCCCAAAGCCCACAGTCTTGAACACACAATGAGTTTTTTTTTTTCTTCCTTTAAAATAAAAGAATCTGCTGTCACAAGCACATCTGATCTTTTAAAGCAAGAACTGGGAAAAAAGGGCGCCTGGGTGGCTCAGTGGGTTAAAGCCTCTGCTTTCGGCTCAGGTCATGATCTCAGCGTCCTGGGATCGAGGCCCGCATCGGGCTCTCTGCTCGGCAGGGAGCCTGCTTCCTCCTCTCCCTGTCTCTCTGCCTGCCTCTCTGCCTACTTGTAATCTCTCTCTCTGTGTGAAATAAATAAATAAAATCTTTAAAAAAAAAAAACTGGGAAAAAAGCTGGCGGAAACATTGTCCACACGCAGGATATGTGGTTTTTAAAAAGAAGAAGAAGAAGAAGAAGAAGAAGAAGAAGATTTATTTGTTCATAGAAATTGCATAATGCTGACCATGGATTCACGTGATTTAAGGGTCTATAGATAGAAAGCAAATGGGCTCAGATTGCCGACACTGATACCCTTACTCTCAGCTTTGTAAACCAGGATGGAGATTTCTAATTTCTGCTCATAACTAATTTCAGGGCAATGCTAGCTGCTGTAACACACTGGGTCAGGGCTCCAAAAAATGACTCTCTTTGGCAGTTTATGTTTCATTCTTGCTGAGTCCTGAATGGGGGTCTGGAGCCATGGGGGATGCTCCTCGACACTGTGATTCAGTGGCCCAGGTGCCTTCCATCCGTGACTCCTCCAAGGTCACTGATTTTGTCTACACCAACCCAGTCCAACCCAAGGCACATCTGATTCTGAATAGGGCAACCATATAACATAGCTTCCAAATGGAGGCACTTTTGAGAGTGAAAGGGGGCCTTATTAAGAATTAGGGCAAGAGGATTTGCAACATGGATGGAACTAGAGGGTATTATGCTAAGTGAAATAACTCAATCAGAGAAAGACAATTATCATATGATCTCTCTGATATGAGGAACTTGAGAGGTGGGGGGAGTCCTGGGGGGTAAGGAGGGAAAAAATGAAACAAGATGGGATCAGGAGGGAGACAAAGCATAAGAGACTCTTAATCTCACAAAACAAACTGAAGGTTGCTCAGGTTGGGGGGGTAGGGATAGGGTGGCTGGGTTATGGACATTGGGGAGGGTATGCGCTATGGTGAGTGCTGTGAAATGTGTAAGCCTGATGATTCACAGACCTGTACCCCTGGGGCAAATAATACATTATATGTTAATTTTAAAAAAAGCACAAAGCTGGGACACACACACACACACACACACACACAGAATTAGGGCAAGCAGGGTGCCTGAGTGGCTTAGTTGGTTAAGTGTCTGCCTTTGACTCAGGTCATGATCCCAGGGTCCTGGGATTGAGCCCCGCATCAGGCTCCTTGCTCAGCCGGGAGTCTGCTTCTCCCTTTCCCCCTGCTCCTGCTCTCTCTCTCTCTAATAAATAAAACCTTTAAAAAAAAAATTAGGGCAAGGAGCACCTAGGTGGCTCTGTCAGCTGAGCACCGACTCTTGATTTTGGCTCAGGTCATGATCTCAGGGTTGTGAAATCGACCCCCACGTTGAGCTCCACACTCAACGTGGAGTCCGCTTGAGACTCTTTTTCTCCCTCTCCCTCCTCCCTGCTCTCGCGCTCTCACTCTCCCTCTCTAAAAATAAATAAATAAAATCTTTTAAAAAAATTAGGCCAAGACAATAGGTGTAGCCGATTCTGTGCAAACCAGGCCATATGGTCTCCCTACTTCTTGAACACCTCAATCCAGAAATGACCCATCTCACTCCGCTTCGTGTGGTATTATGGTTATCCATTTTTGTGTGACAAATCATGCTGAAACAGTGGCTTAAGACAATAACGGATCATTTTTTGCTCACAAGTGCAGGTAATCTGGGATCAGCGGGGCAGTTCTGCTCAGGGTCTCGACCGTGGGTACAGTGGTAGGCAGGGTGGGGGGTGGAGGGGCGGTTGTCCTCGAGAAGGCTTCCTCACTCACATATCTGGTCCAGGGCTGGAAAGAGTCAACAGGGCCTTATGTGCCTTGATCTCCATGTGGTCTCTCCAGCAGTCCGGCTCCCTGACAGCCCAACTCAGACACCCCGGCTCAGGACTCCCAAGAACAAAGTCACGAGAGAGAGAGAGAGTCAGGAACGAGCTGCATCACCTTCTGTGCCCCCCACCCTTGGAAGTAAGTCATAGAGCATTACATCTACTCACTGTGCTGGATGAGGCTGTCACAAAGACCCTCTGCCCGTGCAGGGAGATGGACACAGATTCCCTTCTTGATTGAAGAGCAGCAAGAACAGACAAGACCAGAAATAGTGTTGACATCATTTTTGGAGAAAAATATAACCTGTGACATCTGCCCCACCCTACCCCCCACCAAAATATTAGAGGTGGGGCACTGCTGGGAAATGGAGACCAGCTGGGTAGCCCCTTCCCACCTGTCTCAGTCTGTCCAGGCCGCTATAACAGAAGTAGCACAGACCAAGGGGCTTATAAACAACAGAAACTTATTTCTCAGAGCTCTGGAGGCTGGGCAGCCCAAGATTAAGGTGCTGGCAGATTCAGGACATGGTGAGGGCCTGCTTTCTGGTTCATGGATGTCATTGTCCCCTCCTGCTATGTCCTCACATGGTCAAAGGGGTGAGCATGGTCTTTGGGGTCTTTTCTCAAAGGGCACTAATCCCCCAAAGTCACAGGACTCCACCCCTGTGACCTAATCGCCATCCACAGGCCTCGCCTCCTCATCCCATCACCTGAGGGGTTAGGATTCAACGTATGAGTTTGGGTGGGGAGTTGGGGGCATGGATGTTCAGCGCACAGCACCAACCCTACTCTGAAGTCTAGAAGGAAGCAGGATTGCCATGTCCACTTGGCCTTCTTTCCCAAAGCAGCCCGGAGAGTATGACCAGGTCGTGCTGTGGCCCCCGTGAGACATGGGCCTCACAGGTGAGAAGGAGGGGTCTAGGGGAGCTTAGCCTCAGCTTCAGAAGCACATTCTGCCATGGGGTCAGATGAGGCAGCACCCAGCCTCCAGTGGGATGAAGAGCCCAAAAATGTGGGTGACAGCTCAGCCTCGGCTGAGTATTCTGCATCAGGCAACACAAGGCTAGTCATTCACGGTTAGCCCATTAGGAAAGGATTTTTTGGAAAAACAGTGAAACTGTTGGTGGCTCGAAGTGATTATTAAATGAACTGCTTTGTAAATGACTCATGGGAACATTTTAAAATTTCAGTTTAAAGACAGCCAACCGTTTCTGCTCTCCAATTCTATGGGGATCCTGTGGAATCCTGGCAAAGCTTGAAGTATGGTTTTCAGCGCCAAGACATGCTAGACCATAAGTTGAGAGGAACCATTACTAGAAAGTTCTGGAAGGACCCACTAAGTGCACATCCAGAAGTCCTCCTATGCAGCCATTCAGGGCTTTTTACCTGGCCTCAGCTCACGGCAGTCACCCACCCTCTGTGTCTGCTCCTTTTTAAGGTCAAATCACATCTTATCTCATTTAGCAGACACAGTTTCTGCGATGGTTAACTTTATGTATCAACCTGACTGGAATACAGGTGAGAGTGTGTATGTATGTATGTGTGTGTGCTTGTGTGTGTGTGTGTGTGTGTGTGTGTGTGTGTGTGTGTGTGTGTGTGTATCTTCAATTGTTCTCTTTCTCTGGAGAACCTGACTAATAGAGTTTCTTTTTTGTGCCTAAAAATTCCTCCTTTTCAAGAGATCTTTTCCTCTTCCCCTCAGCATGCATGCATCAGTATTCTGTAAATATTACAAGGTGGGAAGCAATTAATTCACTGGCAAGAAACAGGGAGTTCATACTTGGAGATCAGACTTTTGCCCTCTTTTTTTTTTTTAAGATTTTATTTCTTTATTTGACAGAGAGAGAGAGAGACCACAAGTAGGCAGAGAGAGAGGAGGAAGCAGGCTCCCCGCGGAGCAGAGANGATCCCAGGACCCTGAGACCATGACCCAAGCTGAAAGCAGAGGCTTTAACCCACTGAGCCACCCAGGTGCCCTGCCCTCTTTTTTTAACTGGAAGTGTCTACAGAGGGAAGTACTTGAGCTTCATTTGTATAAAAACACAGCAAACTCCCTGGTTTCTGATGCACTCCACAAAAAGTTCTGATGCATGTCCCACGGCTCTGGGAACAAAAGTTCCCACCAGCAAACCCAGGTCTCTCCTGTTTTACCTGCGTTCTAATGAGAAAGTCCAGTCCTGGT
Organism: Ailurus styani; assembly: GCA_002007465.1. NCBI lineage: Eukaryota > Metazoa > Chordata > Mammalia > Carnivora > Ailuridae > Ailurus > Ailurus styani. Next base: position 925,858 of record LNAC01000590.1, read on the forward strand.
GGATTGCTACATAACAGTAGACAAAACCTCAACTTCCCTTCTGAGGCCCACTGAGGACAGCTTTCTCGTTAAGCATTTTCCTCACATCCAGCTTCAATGAGAGTCACTCTGGCCCAAACCAGAGAGGTCCTCAGCTTCTGACAGGTGGAGCCTTCCCTTTGCTCCTCCTTGGGGCTCTGTCCCCTCCTGCCACCTCCAGCAAGTCACAGGCAGTGGAAAATGGCCCTACCAGACTCCCAAAGGCTGACCGCATGCATCTCTTCCCGGCTCCTAACCCCCTGGGTGGCTTGGCATCAGCCCCGCCCTACCTGGGAAGCCTGCCGGTGTAGGGCAACAGGACTGTAAGTAAGAGGAATCAGGAATCCCCAGACCCTGACAGTTCCAAGTCACTATCTCTGGGACTCCAGGAAACCAGCCTTCATGGCCCATGTCATAGGCAGAGGGGACAATACCCTTCTGAGGTGTCCCCACCCGCACCGTTCCACACAAGCCCACATGGCTCCCTGAGACAGGGCCCAGCTAGACCCCAGGGACTCGAGGGTCATCCTGGTTCTCTGTGGGAGTGTGGTGCCCAGCATGGTGGAGGCTTCTTTTCCTCACTGCTTGGGACCGCAGATACGGTCCCAGTAAGGAGTGGTCTCTCTGCTTTTACCAACAGGAAATTGTTTCTGAGGGGCCATGAGACCCAGGAAGGCCCCGGGCCTGTGAGCCGCACCCACAGTGGGTCTTTGCAGGGGAGCCCTGGAGCAGAAGGCTCAGGAAGGTTCCCCGTGCTGAGTTTGACATGGAGGGCAGAGCAGGTGAGCCGGCTGAGGACTGAGGGCATCACGTCCTGTCTCAGTCTGGAGCCATGACCCACATCAGCATGGCCCCACGCAAGACGCCACCCCCATATGTCCGTCTGGGAGCCCCACGTCCCCCCGCCGCAGATAACCCTTCTGATGGGTTCCACTCTACACTTTTATTCAAGGGTGTTCTGAAACACCTGCGTTGTTGTGTTGTTTCAACGTACACAAATGGTAATGGGCCTCCTGGGCTTTCTTCCTGTGTTCAGGAGACACTAGGCTTGGAGACACTGCCGTGTGCATATCTAACCTGTTTGCCCTGACTTCATCTGCATGGTATCGCTGTGTGTTTCTGGCCACCTTGCCTACCCCCCCCCCCGGAGGAGGGACCATCCGGGTACGTCCCTATCCCCAGCGTGACTGACGATGGGAGGGACATCCTCGGATGGGCTCACTTAGGGACCCGCATGGGACTGTCCTGGAAGAGTGAGGTGCTGTCCATGTACCCTCTCAGGAATGTCCTGCATAGACACATAGGTGTCCCTTTCTCACCTGCCAGTGGTGGGAATGATTGAACTGGGCCCAGGGTTGGATGAGGACATGGCTGGGAGAGCTCCGAAATGCTGTTCTGTGACAGAACTCACTACTTCCAGGAAGCTACCCTAAAGAAGACATGCACAGATCACAGACCAGGGGTCACCTGCGAGACTGTGTACCAAGAGTAGACCCCCACCCCAAACCCTGCTCTAATCCTAGCCAGGTGACAATTAGAAAAATTCCTCTTTACCGAAAGCTGAGTGACACTGGGTCCCCCACTAAAGAGCCAGTTCTTCACCCTTGAGTGAAAGCCTCCTGTTGACAAGAAAATGAGGACAAGCCAGAGCAAGGACGAAGGGATGGGAACCCAAGCTGGAGTGAGGGGGCGGGCAGCTGGCTTCCTAGGGAAGAAGCCACGATTCTTCCAGGATTCTTCAGCCTTGACAGCAGGAATGCAGAGAGGTGCAGACGGGGGTAGGAAGACGGAGAGCTCACTCTGCCGGCTTCGAATTTCTCCACCAAGTCAGACATGGTTCCTCAGAGCAGAAGGGAGGGAGGGTGGGAGCGAGGGTGGCTCGGGGAGATGAGGAGAGGAGGTATGAAGTCAGCCGTGCAGAGAGTGGGAGCCAGCAGTGAGGCTGCCAGCAGCAGCCCTAGGTCTGTGAGCATGAATTTGAAGTGGAAGTCGTCCCCCTGATCAAGAACTTTCCCCAGGGATGCCAGCCACCAGGGTGCAGGTGCAGGAGGGGAGAGGGAGCTGGTGCGTGTCAATGACAGGGGAAGAGGGAGGAGGGCACTGATCACATAGGGGCACAGGGAGGCCACCAAGGGAGCTGTGAATGGGCAGGTGGAGCGCCAGAAGTCTCCCTTTCCCCCTCCCCACGTGGGCAGGGTCCCCGGGCTGCTTCTCAGAGGAGGCTGAGGCTCAAGGCTGGGGGAGATTGCTGGCTGCAGAGGATGCCATCAGCCTAGCTTGGGAAGGTGAGAAGGATGGGGTGAAGGAGGTGCACTGAGTCAGATTAGAGAATGCGCAGGTCTGGAAGGGGAGGGTCCGTGGCGCTTGGTCCTTTGCAGGTGACCGAAATAACAGGGGAAGCAGAGCATGGCGGGAATGGCTCTTCAGGATCCTGAGAGGGGGACATAATCAAGGCAAGCCCTAGGTTTGAACACTGCAGGAGCTTCAGGCAACTGCTGGAGTTAGGGCTCCCCCTGGTGGCTAAGGCAAGAAGTTCGACAGAGAGCATCCCCAAACTTGAACCTGGAGATCAGGTGGCCCCGGGTCGCTAAATGCCTGCAGCTGAAGGGCTGGGGCAGTTTTAACAACAACCAAGCCCAGGTGCACAACCCATTCCTTTCCCTTTATTGTTGCCTGTGGGAAGATGCCAGTCCAATAAATTTATTGTCGGAAATAAAACCCAACAATCTCCCGATGTGTCTCTTCTCCCTGGTATAGCTATACACCAATGGCTTAGAGCCTGTTACCCTTGAGAAAGAAACGTATCTCCCTCCAATGGTAGAAGTTTCAATTTAGGAAAGATCCTGATTTAATAGATGTGAGTGTGGGCACCAGCATCAGAATTTCCCTCCAACATTTTATTATAAATACGTATTTAAAAACCTAGTGAAAAATTCAAAAAACTTCACTGACCCTCCATTCCTCTACCCATCCGGCAAGCCATCTTATTTTTGATGCGTTTCAGAATGAATTGTAATGTCAGTGCATTGCACCCATAAATACTTCAGCACAAGTATTATTTAGAGTCTAGTATTTGTTTACAGTCCTTTTCTCCCCTTTGAAACAAAATATGCATAAAATGCACCATCTCAAGTGATTTTGACAAATGCATGCACCACTGTAACTCCTATTCCCATCAAGACAGAACAGTACTATCACCCCAGAAAGGTCCCTCCTGCCTCTTCCTAGTGAACCTACCAGTTCTCTACCCTAGGCATGTTGTGGTTTTTCCCATCATAGATCAGTTTTGCCTGTTCTAGAACTTAATAGAATTACATGGTATGGACTTTTTGGTACACTAGCATTGGAATTTAAAAGGCATCCCAAGTGATCCTACTGCCAGCAGGGCTGGGAACCTCTTCTTCATGTTACAGATGAGGAAACTGAGGCTCAGCGTGATTTTTTTTTTGGCATTATGTAACAATTAATTGGCTATAGATGCGAACCAGGACTCAGATCTTGCTGATCACCTTCTGTTTATTGTCCCCAAAATGGGGCACCATTCTAGAATAGTGGTTCTCAAACTTCAGCGTCCATCAGAATCCCTGGAGGGCTGGGGAGACTTCATTGGTCCAGGGTGGGGCCCAAGAATCTGATTTTTTTTTCTTTGTAGTTTAAGTTTTATTTTGGAGCATTAACCCTGTGAGAAATATGTGTCTTTTCTTTCTTTTTTAAAATTATGTTATTTAGTCACCATGCAGTATTAGTTTTTGATGTAGTGTTCCATAATTCATTGTTTGCGTATTAACACCCAGTGCTCCTGACTTTTTTTCTTTTCAAGCGAGCGAGAGAGAGCATGAGCGTGAGCATGGGATGGGGGAGGGGGAGAGGGAGAGAGAATCCCAAGCAGGTCCCATGCTCAGCACAGAGCCCACTGTGGGGCTCAGTCCCACAACCATGAGATCATGACCTGAGCGAAATCAAGAGTTGAACCAGTAACCAATCACCCAGGCGCCCCCACAAGAACCTGATTTCTAACAAGTTCCCAGGTAACGCTGATGCTGCTGGCCCAGCAACCGCAGTGGAGAACCCGTGTTCCAAAAGCCAGCTGTAAGATTTACTATCAGAAATGCAGGATGCATTTCTACAGCTAGTCAAAATGGGTGAGCATCATAACAAGTCAGAATTGTAAACGCATGGATGCTGTTGGTGGCCACATTACAGCGGGGTGTCCTCACCCCTAGCCGGCTTTCTTAAGATTTCCTCAAGGTCTGTATTCAGCAATCACACTAAGGACTTGTTGTGTGTGTTTCAGCAAGAGCGTCCCCACTTCTCCTCTTTTTCTCTTGAGTTGAGAGGAGTCTTCTCTCCTGCCTGAGTCATTTTTATAAGTACCTCAGCTGATGGCAGGGCCCTTCTTCCCTTCAGCTGAGGTTATCGAGTTGTTTTGAAAACCCGCTGCTACTTCCAAAGGCTGGGAGCAGCCCTGGACGGAGCTACTCTCTAGGACAGAGCCCCCGCATGCCATCTGGGCCGTGGAATTGCAGAAGGTGCTAAAAATCTTTTTAAATATTTATTTTAGAAAGAGAGTGAGAGAGAGCTTGAATTGCGGGTGTGGCAGGGCAGAGGGAGAGAGAGGATCTCAAGCAGACTCCTCACTGAGTGAGGAGCCAGGCACGGGCCTCGATCTCACAACCCTGAGATCACGACCTGAGCCGAAACCAAGAGTTGGATGCTTAAATGACTGTGCCACCCAGGCGCCCCACACCATGTAATTTTTAATTTTTATGTTTATGGATTAATTTTAATGGGCCTTAAGAAAGTAGGAAACCCATGATTGTATACCACTGGCAAATTACTTAAACCTCTTTACATAACTGTGAGCTTAGAAAAGGAATTGAAGAAGCAATATCGACGGGCTAGTAAGACAGGTGCTTATAAGGAGGTGAAGCTATAGGAGGCGGACTGAAGTCTGAGAATCCCCGCTTCAGCAGATTCCAGAAAACACGGGCTGTGCGGTGTCACAGAACAGCATGTCCTCTTAGGAAAACTCATATCTTTCCCCTACAACTTTTAAATCACTGGACAGAAACATAAAAACAACTCCAGTTGTTTTGCATTTGTATTTTACCTCTTTTGCATATTATTCTAAGTATCTTGCAATAACCTGCTTGTTTGCTTTAAAATATGTGAATTTATCTATTTGTTGTAATTTTAAAGTGATTCTTATAACATTTCAGGACTAGCGTTCTTTTCCTTAAGGAACACATTTTCAATTTTTTTTTTTAAATCTTATTTATTCATTTGACACAGAGAGAGAGATTACAAGTAGGCAGAGAGGCAGGCAGAGAGAGAGGAGAGAGGAGGAAGCAGGCTCCCTGCTGAGCAGAGAGCCCGATGCGGGCCTCGATCCCAGGACCCTGGGATCATGACCTGAGCCGAAGGCAGCGGCTTTAACCCACTGAGCCACCCAGGCGNAGACGCCCCACATTTTCAATTTTATAATGAAAGTCAGCTGGAATATATGACTGCACATAGAAAATTACTTTAGAAACAAATTTTCAATATCTTTTTTACTTATAAATGAGTTGTATTGTTATTAAAAAGCAACTTTATCCAATTATGCTTCTTTTTTTTTTTTTACAATCCCCCTCATTCCATAGAGATGTGAGAAAATTCTAGCAAGAACATGTATAAGGTAAAAATTTTAAAACTAAGACTGGGAATTAAAATTAGGAAGTCAAGGTGGGAGAAAGTAAAAACACAGATATGCAGACCCTACAAACTCAAATGGTTAATGTATTACAGTTCATTTTCTAATTTGACTCTGAGCTTCCTGGCAGCTAAAGTGAAAAGAGACACATGCTCTTGTCATGATTTTCATTTCAGGGAAAGAGGAAGCATATTCATTCCCTCAGGGAAGCAGCACTTTTCCCGGGATTTAGAAAAAGATGAAAGGAAATGCCTGGGTGGCTCAGTCAGTTAAGCATCTGCCATCAGCTCAGGTCGTGATCCTACGGTCTTGGAATCGAGTCCCATATCGGGCTTTCTGCTCAGCGAGGAGCCCGCTTCTCCCTCCGCCTGCCACTCCCCCTGCTTGTGTTCTCGTGCACTCTCTGACAAATAAAATCTTTTAAAATTTTTCTTTTTTTTTTATTTTTTTATAAAGATTTATTTATTTATTTGACACAGAGAAAGAGATTACAAGTAGGCAGAGAGGCAGGCAGAGAGACAGGGGGAGGAGGAAGCAGGCTCCCCACTGAGCAGAGAGCCCGACGCGGGCCTCGATCCCAGGACCCTGAGATCATGACCTGAGCTGAAAGCAGAGGCTTTAACCCACTGAGCCACCCAGGCGCCCAAAATTTTTCAAAAGAAAAAGATGAAGGGATGGAGGGAGCATTTCATGGTGTAATGGATCCTGCCCTCGACATTCCTGAAGCACAGAGAACAAAACTCCTCTGACACCATCAAAGGTAAACTGCCTTCATCTTCCATAACTTTCATCTAAAGTCTTTAGAATCAACCCTGTGTGTATAGATAATGCTGCACTTTAAAGTTTCTTTTTATAACCACCCAAAGTATTTTAAGACCTTAAACTGTTGATACCATCTTTCCATTGTCTTTTCTCAAGTTTGTATTCTCCCAGCTCCTGGCTCATACATGCAGTGGTCCCCACACATCCTCGCATGTGGTATAATGGACATTTTAAACTTAACATGGCCAAACTCCTCCTCTTCCCCTGAAGACATCCTCCATCCACAACTTAGCTGATGGCAATTCCATCCTCCTATTTGATGATGCCAAAGCCCCGAATCCCTCCCATCCCTCATCCAATCTATCAGGAAATCTCCTGGCTCCATCTTCAAACTACATCTAAGATCACCCCTTCTCCCTGACCACATGAGCCACCAGAAACACTCCCCTGCAATACACAGTAGCCTCGTAATAGGCCTCCCTGCTTCCATCCTGCCCCATCCCCACTCACGGTCTGGTCTCAGCTGAGGCTGGACTGATCCTTTGAAAATGTGAATCATGTCATGTTGTGTTTGAGCTCACACCCCTACAAAAGCTCCTCTTTCACTCAAAGAACATGGCAACATCCTTCCATGGCCACAAGGGCCCATTTGGTGATGCTCTGTTACTTCCCAGACCCTTCCCCAAAGTCCGTCTCAATCACATTAACCCATCACTACTCCTTGAAGCAATCAGACATGCCTCCAGCCTTTGTCCTGGCCATTCCCCCTGCCTGGGACACTCTTCTCTACAGACACCTGCATGGCTTGCTTCCTTCTCCAAGACCACTTTCTCAGTGAAGCCCACCTTGTTTGTCCCTCCATCTACACCCCCCCACCCTTTCAATACCACTTATCCTACCCATTTTTTTTCTTTTCCCCGTGGCTCTGATCTCCTTCTGGCCACCTATGTAATTATATTACTTCCTTTTTTTTTTTTTATCATTGTATCAGAATAGGCGAGGTCGTGCTGTGGCAAAAAACACCCCCCAAATCTCAATGACTTAGAAAAACAAATGTTGATTTCTCACTCAGGCTGCACGTCTCCGGGATCTGGGCTGAGTGTGCAGCCTCAGTGCAAAATGTTTCCTGTTGCCATGTCAGGGAGGCAGAAGGAAAGCTTTGAAGGGTCTCACACCCACCATCAAATATTCTGGCCCAGAATAACACACCACTTCTCACAATTAATTGGCCAGAACTGGCCACATGGTTTCACTCAACCTTAAGAAGGCCAGGGAGTAAAAGCCAACTGCCCAGGACAAGGAGAACGAGAACCGAGAGAATGACAACAATGGCTATGACAATTTTGTCAACGTTTACCGTGTCCTCTCCCCCTCTAGAACAGAAGCTCCATAAAGGTGCCTAGAACAGTGCCTGGCATATAGTAGGTACTCTTGAATGAGTGGGTGGCATACATGGCTAGATTTGTATTGGGAACCAAAAGTGAGGATCAACTGTAAACCCCAAATCAGGCGCACCTACTGCAAACACGTAGGAAAAGGGTTCTTCATCTATTTCTGCACTCTTCTTGAAGCCTATGAAACTCCTTTCAAACCTTTCCCAAGGAGGGTCCCTAGAGCTTTCACCAGGTTGTCAAAAGATGCTTCTAAAACAGATACAAAAGTTACTGATGAAGGAAGAGGGGACATTTGGGCATGTCAGATAGAATGCCAGACCCCACGGCTGCTAGTAGTTAGGGACTAAGGGCTAGGGGGTGAGTCACTTCGTCTCCCAGCCTCAGTATCCTCCCCTATGCGTTGGGCTTGCGGTGGGGATCAACAGAGCAGGTCCTCTCCACCGTAGCAGGCGGCTCACGGAAGCCCAGCCAGCCAAGGACGCAGAGCTCTGCTCACCTGCGCAGCCAACGCGCCATCTAGTGGACACGGTGGGCAGTCCGCGCAGCCCGCACGCATTTGGCCCTTCGGGATCACAGGCCTCAGCTGGCATCAGGAAGGTTGAAGGGGCTCCAAGTCTGTGCAAACTGTAGAGCAAGACAGGCCTTCCCTGAAGGGGAGAGCAGAACTGCAGGGCTGGGCCGCCTGGGGCAATCCTGCCGTCCGTCCATATCTCTCTGGTTCACAGGCCCAGCACTGCGCGCGTGAAGCGAGAGAGGAAATGGACCTGGCACAATATTTAAGGAAATGCTGAACGATTCCGTAGTGAAGTTATCCTCGTGCCATGTTTTAGAAAGTCGAATACAAAAAAAAAAAAATCCTCGATGAACAAAATAGCAAATGCTCAAATATAGGCTGGATTGGTTTTCCCCATCTTTCTACCCATCTCAAGGACCGGAAGTGCTCACGGGGTATGTCGTGGATCCTGTGCCCCGTCAGCCTGGTCTTAGGGGAGCCTCCAAGGGATGAAAGGCCCCTGCCTCACCAGCCAGGTGACCAGGCTGAGCCAGAGCCTGGGGACCAGGGCACACCATAACCAAGAATCACGTGACCCTGAAGGAAATGGCAAATTCCAGTCCCAACGGGGACTCTTCCTTTAGACAGGGAAGGAGATTGATTTAAATTTTCTCTTCAGCGATGGAGGCAAGCACGGAGCTAGGTAAGGGACGAGACTGTCCTCAAGGCGCCCACCATCTTCTGGCTGAGACAGGTATGGACAGGAGCAGAATATCAGGAGCCTCTCTGGTTGGACTTTGAAAAAGAAAAACAAACAAAACCAACAAGCTAACACTTTACTGGAAGTAAACACTTTACAGTAGCAAAGGGACAGGATGACCCCTGGGGACTTTTCCCCACCCTGAGATTCTCGGTGCCTCCACAGACACGTCATGGCCCAGAGTGAACACTTCCGGGCTTGGTGTCCTTCACCCTCCCCACAGAGACCCAAACAGGGTAGGGGCATTTATCTTCAAGGCAAACAGAGCTGCGTCCTTATCTGTCTGTGCTTACTCGTAATGTCACATCCCTCCCAGCTTCCTGATCGATGTGACTCAAGGGTGAGCTGCTGGTCAAGGTGAGTCATGCCTTGACCCACCTGAACAGGCAAGACTCTGGCTCCCAGGAGGGCCCCAGTCGCTGGGGAACTAAGCTGACGTAAGACCCAACAGGTGAGACATAGCATCTGACGTAAGGAGCGTCAATGAAGGGGGGTCTCAGCAGCCTACAGCGACCTCTGTCCATGCCAATGTATATAGAGCTCCCAGTATCTCATTCCCATTTCTCAAATGGGGGGGCAAAGCCTGAGTGGGATGGCATGTCTTGCCCAAAGACACACAGCAAATAAGACACAGAAGGGTTTGTTTACTGCCTGGCAGCCAAAACAGCAAAGCCAGGCCTAGAGTGATGACTTCAAAAGGCACGGGGGGGGGGGGGGAAACCAGGTTGTAAAGACCCAGGGAGCTGAGATCGGAGATTGGGGTGTAGGCCCAAATTCCAGCAGCTGGTGTAGCTTCCTCCAAAGTGGTTTTCTGCAAAGAGTGGCTTGGGAGCCCCAGGGAAGCCCAGCATAGTTTTAGCCTGGTCACCTGGCCTGTCTGGCTGGTCACCTTCTCTACTGTCACTACTGCTAAAAGTCAAAAAGTCAAACCAAGAAGAGTTTACTCTTCAAAAAGTAATAATAATAATAATAATAATAGTAACAAAACTTGAGATGCCCCTGCACACGAGGGCTGTGGAAATTCCATGTGACTTTACAACCAGGCTCGGAGCCAGAGCAGGGGGCAAAAAGCAGGCTAGCGGGAGCCTGGGTGGTTCAGTGGGTTAAAGTCTCTGCCTTCGGCTCAGGTCATGATCTCGGGGTCCTGAGATCGAGCCCTGCATCGGGCTCCCTGCTCAGCAGGGAGCCTGCTTCCTCCTCTCTGCCTGCCTCTCTGCCTACTTGTGATCTCTCTCTGTGTGTCAAATAAATAAAATCTTAAAAAAAAAAAAAGCAGGCTAGCTGATCTCAGGGTGAGCTGCAATCTGTTGACAGTGAAATGGAATGATCTGGAGATCAAAGGCAGCTGTGAAGAGGGCAGGGTGGGCAGGCTACAGTCCCAGAATAGGGACCCGTGACCTTCCCTCAGCCTCCAGTAAGGCAGTTCTAGCCCTCCCTGGCCTCCTCCTGGCCAGTGGCCCCAGATCAGGGTGACTGCTGCTTCTCCCTCCTGTATATTCGGATGGGGAGCCTGGCCAGGTAGCTGCATCTCTGGAGAAGGGCTGCTGGAAAAAGCATGGCCCCTTACCACCCTCAGGGGCATCTGGAATACTGTCTACCCCCACTCCTATTGATTAGGACACGCAGGGCCAGGTACACGACTTGACTGGCTCTGAGTCACACAGGGACCGTTATCACCGAGACTAGAAGCTAACTTTCCCACCACGCCGGGCACACTGTTGTCACACCCTATCCCATTCCAATGGCAGCATGGCACCCAAGTCAGTACATCACAATGGGGACAGGCCCCAGGAGCCCAGGGGTACTCCAATGCCAAGGTCAGGCTTCCAATGGCCTGGGAACGTCACAAGACACGAATGTGGCTCCTCTTTCCCAGGAGCTATTTCTACATGGAGGAAGAGGCATTGAGTCTACACTTCAGAGTCTACTCAATAACCCAACAGCTAGCTCAATCAGAATGGGAGGAAATGCAGACACCCAGATATTCTGCCTGATTAATAGCAAAGATGCAAATATTTTACACACACATCCCAAGGAGCTTCAAATGACACTTTGTGCCAAAATCTCATCTCCTTTCATGTTTGGAAGAAAGCCACTGATATAGGGGAAAAAATCTTCCAAGACTTATGAGCTCAATTAAAGGCCAAGAGATGGATCATCTTTTTTAGCTAATAATAATGCATGAATACTTTCATTTTTGTGTCCTCTGGGGATATTGTCATTGTTGTATTGTGGGAACAATGACTCACTCAAAAGCAAAGTGGATGATTTATCTCTACAAGGCTTTTATTTGCCAACTTTGAAAAATGATTCAGAAATGTATTTCTTGGAAAGTGGGAGTAAAATTACGTTCTCTGATTAAAGTAAAATAAAAGTGCTTTTAAAAAGTGGCTTACAGATATAAACTCGACAGACAATTTTCTAGGATTTTCCAGGAGAGTCCCAATTTTAATAACATTCCATGCTCTGATTCTCTATAATCATATTCTTATGTGGCAGTCCATAGATCTTTTTGTTTTATCTGCAAAATACAGTAATCCCCGAAATGAAGACATTTAAATGTATTAAAATTTCAAAACATGTTTTCTCACTTTTTTGGTTTTTCATTTGAAGATTCATCGTGTTTTATATACATTGACATCAACACAATCACAAATTTTCCCAGATTTTAATTACAATATATGTCACTTAGGAATTCTTTCTGCTGCAAAGAAGAGAAAACTCAGTACTCATGTGCCGTCGGGGTCCCGTTCTCTCTCTCTTTCCATACACCTCCCAATTCTTTGGCATCAGTCTTGTTGCTGCTTGGAGCTTGCAAGATGGCGGCCACTTCTTGGATGGACATGACCATCTGCTTTTTAAGAAGTTATTGGGGGGGGGGTTAAACAGGCAAATGTCTGAACCCTAACTACATTGCTTTACCTTCTTAACAGACCTTTGTTTATTTACTTTGTCTCTTTGGCAAGGATGGTGTCTATTTTGTCATTCCTAATTGCAAGGGAGACCAGAAATTCAAGTTTCTTGCTCTCCAGACCCTATAATAGAAATGGGGCATTGAGTATCTGACCTCATATGCCTGCTTTTCCCTTTACCAAGGCTATAGCAACTGCAGACTTTAAATATCTCTAAAAACAACAAATAATGCATAGAGTGTATGCTTTTAATCGGTGAGTGCATCCTTTGAGAGTATTAAAATGATGAAGCTCTTTCCGCCATGAATTTGTGACTCCTACTTCTGGGCCCAGAGTACTACCTGACATCAGAGCCAAATGCATGCTTAAGTTTTATAGAGATCGGATACTAATGGGACATTGCAAACTGGCTTAAGAAACAAAATCTGCCTTTTGGACTCAGCACAGTTTCCATTGATTCTTCAGCCTTCTTTTGTTTCTTGGTCAATGTCAATGTGAGGGACGTTTTTAAAGTAACACATAAATTACTAGTCAAGGATTTTGCTTAATTATTTATAATTGCATGCATTTGCCTAATGGAAATTTTCACTTTATGTTGAATTTCAAGATCCTCAGGGCTAGGGCACCCAGGTGGCTCAGTGGGTTAAGCCTCTGCCTTGGGCTCAGGTCATGATCTCAGGGTCCTGGGATCGAGCCCCGCATCGGGCTCCCTGCTTGACGGAGAGCCTGCTTCCCCCCCTCTCTCTGCCTACTTGTGATCTCTTTCTCTCTCTGTCAAATAAATCTTTTAAAAAAAAAAAGATCCTCAGGGCTAATACTTCCCCTTTTAATAAAACGGTTGCATTTCTCTCTTCATTTATTGCTCTCGTAGATCCATGAAGATTCATAGTCAGAGTGGAGGGACAATGATAGAGAGGTAACAGATGGTCAGAGCGGTTCTGGAAAGCCTGGAAATGCCAGGGTCCAAGCTTGAAGGGGCCCATCTGGTGAAGTGGCACCTGGCAGGTCCGTGGACAAGAACATGGGTGCATAGTAGGTTGGAGGTGCAGACAAAAAAGTTCATCAGAGACAGGCCTTTGGTCTCTCGGAAAGAGAAAGTGTTGAAAGACAAATTGTCCTAGTGGAAAAGAATATTCCACTACATTCCACCCTCTCAGCACCCCTGCTGTTCACTTTGGGGAATTGCTCGACAATCCAGTGTTCTGGCTTCACAGCTGCAACATCAGCCACAGGGAAGGACACGAGAATTGTCTGTTTGGCTCCATAGATTTCTGTAAACGCACTTCAGAGTGTCTTTCCCTAAGTCTGTCCATCCAGAAAAAAAAAAACCCAACTCAAGGTAAAATTGTTCCAGAACTTATTGCGCTTATCTATCAAGATGAAATATTGGGCACATGGTGCAAGAATTTAAGTCTTACAGAGAGAAAATTGGTAGATGTGGTCAATGTTTGGCATTCGTTAAATACAGGAAACAAAGCTGCTTAGGAAAAGGAAGGCTGGGATTTTCTGTGCTGATGTTTTCCCATGGAAAAATAAAAGGGCAAATAAAGGCAGGCTTATAGACTCCCACAAATGCAGCTATTTCCCCCATGAAGCCAAATCACTGAGGGATTTTCAGGACAATAGACAGCGTCTCTCCCTTTCTGCCCTTGGAAAAGTAAAGAATGATCAGGTTATCTTGGCCTCTGGCAAACAGCCTCTCCTCACAGAGGCCAATCTGCACCTAGAGAATAAGACTTCAGAATCAGTGCTATGGACAGACATTTTTTTAAAAATCAGACAATTTTAGAACTGAGAGAAACCTGAAGACCAACCAACCTATTCTGGAGGTGAACAGACTGAGACCAAGAAGTGGAAAATGCTGCGCCTCGTCCTGCATACGGATAGAGGCAAACAGGAACGTGATCCTCTGTCTCCTAGCCCTGCACTTATCACTCCATAAGCAGTTTCAGATGGAAGCCACCAAGTCCCATTCACCCAGTTATACATACTCAAAATTACATATAAAATGTAACAAAATTATTTTAACACACAGCTGAGTTTGGGGAGGAAAAAAAGAAACACCAAATGCCAAAAACACAAAAGGAAGCAAAACAAGCCCACGGGACAGATGATATGGTGGCCGATGGGGTTGGGGTTAGGGGTGGGAGTGTTGGAGCTGGAGATGGGCCCAAATGGTCAGAGGCCCAGATCCCGAGTGCTGAAAGCAAGAGTAACCTCCACAACACCTCAACTCACCATGGTTTTCTAAATCTAGTAATGATCTCGTGAATAGCACAGCTATATTGCATTGAGTTAAAGGTCATTCTTAAAGTTTAAAAACGTACAGCCATTTCTGCAACCAGATCTTGGCATTTATTAAGTTTCTAATACATTGGGAGCTTCCCAAAATTACGGGTGGCAGCCCCTTTCTCCATCTATGAGAGCCCATGCCCTAGGATCCCGCGGATCTTTGAAGTCAGCGAGGTCAAACAGGGAAATCGATACAACTGGGAGACGCGGGTCCCTCTTCCNTTCTTAAAGTTTAAAAACGTACAACCATTTCTGCAACCAGATCTTGGCATTTATTAAGTTTCTAATACATTGGGAGCTTCCCAAAATTACGGGTGGCAGCCCCTTTCTCCATCTATGAGAGCCCATGCCCTAGGATCCCGCGGATCTTTGAAGTCAGCGAGGTCAAACAGGGAAATCGATACAACTGGGAGACGCGGGTCCCTCTTCCCGCAGTCCCCAAAAGGCAGCACGGAGGAGCGCCCGCGGAAAGCGTGGATCTCAGGGCCTCACCGCCCCCCATGCGGGCTCTGTCCAAGTAGAACAGCTTCGCGAGGTCCCGACGCCTTGCGGGATCCGAGTCGCTGCCTCAGCAGGAGCTCTCTGACCGCAGCAAAAGGGCAAGGGGTGGCCGACCCGCCTGGGGCACCTCTGGTGGGGCCGCCCCGCCCACTCTGCCCAGCTAACCTCCTCCCCGCCCGCCCCGGCCTCTCGGCCCCGCCCACCCCGCGAGCCTCAGGTGGGGTCGCCCCGCCCACCCGGCCCAGCTAGCCTCCT
>LNAC01000590.1:946997-985000 GCA_002007465.1 Ailurus styani
GTGTCAAATAAATAAAATCTTTAAAAAAAAAAAAAAAAGATAATTCCTTTTACTTAAGTGTTGTAATTATATATGTGTGTATTTATATATTTTTATGTGTGTGTGTGTGTATAATTTTAAATTAAGCTCTATGCCCAACATGGGGCTCGAACTCACAACTCTGAAATCAGGAGTCACATGCTCTATGGACTGAGCCAGCCAGGCGCCCCTGTGTGTGTATTTTTTTGAAATAAAACTTTTTTTAAAAAATTTTATTTATTTATCTGACAGAGCGAGATCACCAGTAGGTAGAGAGGCAGAGAGAGAGAGAGAGAGGAGGAAGCAGGCTCCTTGCTGAGCAGAGAGCCGGATACGGGGCTCGATCCCAGAACCCTGAGATCATGACCTGAGCCGAAGGCAGAGGCTTTAACCCACTGACCCACCCAGGTGCCCCTGACATTGCTGGATTAATTTGTATGAGATTGTACAGAATAAAATAATATTGGAAATTTCAAGGATAAATGTTACCCGAAGCACATTATAAAACTCCCTATTAGAGATTCTTAAATCACTTTTAAAAGCTTACTCCAGTGTAAATATTACCCACATTTTTCAAATGAGAAAAATAATGCACTAATAAATCTTTAATACTTTAATAAATAAAGTATCAAATAATTTGTCCTCGGTCATGTAGAGAACTGGAAAAAGGAATGTAAAGAAACCGATTCTTAGAAATTTAAAGTCAGCTCAGTTTAACTATCTCGCTAGTCATAACTATATTAATTTATGCTTCATAGTCTATAGTTCCATACTGGTAAAGGTAATAATTTTTCAAAAATGAAAGAAAAATATAAATGGCGAGGCAGTTAAAGCCATCATGAGGTTGTATAATTATGTTTAAAATTATAGGGCGCCTGGGTGGCTCAGTGGGTTAAAGCCTCTGCTTTTGGCTCAGGTCATGATCTCAGGGTCCTGGGATCAAGGCCCGCATCGGGCTCCCTGCTCAGCGGGGAGCCTGCTTCCCCCCCCTTCTCTCTGCCTGCCTCTCTGCCTCCTTGTGATCTCTCTCCCTCTGTGAAATAAATAAATAAAATCTTAAAAATAAAATAAAATAAAATAAAATAATAATGTGCTGGCCTCAGGAAGCAGAGGAAAAAGGGTAAGATAAACGGACCAGCTAGAAATCTAGTGGAAAGTGCCTTCTAGGTTCTGAATGGTCTGTTCTTCAACATTTTATTTGGAACAGCTGATCGTTAATTCTCCAATCCCGCTGACTGAGCTCTCCCTCCACCCCCATTGAGCTTTTATCCTAGAACCAACTCTTCTTCCCATGAGACTCAGCACAAGTAGAACAGTGATATCACCAGTTATTTTAGTTTAGACTACCCATATTGCTCTCTGAATGGAAATGAAACTCATTCTGGTTGAAACTGGTTTGGCAAATTATCCTCCTTGCCAGGCAATAACAGGTAAAATACATACTAAGCTTTTGTTATTGATTATAACAAAATAGTGTTTCTTGGACCATTAATACCTTTTATAATTTATTTTGTTTTAGTACTTTGTATCTTAAACCTTTTATTCTTAGTGCCAAACCTACATTAAAATGGATTTGTTCATTACTGCTGGTGGTTGTCTCAAAATCCTAGGCTATATAAAAAATTTGGGTCTTAACAAGCCTTAACACAACATATGACCTTTGACCTAATAGGTGCCCCCCCCAAAAAAACGGGACCCATTTAATTCACAAAGATAGCCACTGCTACTTATAAAACTTTACAGATCGTGGAGGGGCACCTGGGTGGCTCAGTGGGTTAAAGCCTCTGCCTTCGGCTCAGGTCATGATCTCAGGGTCCTGGGATCAAGGCCTCTCTGCTTACTGGGGAGCCTGCTTCCTCCGCTCTCTCTGCCTGCCTCTCTCCCTGCTTGTAATCTCTCTCTCTAATAAATAAATAAAATCTTAAAAAAAAAAGCGCAACTTTACAGATTGTGGAATACAAAGGCAGGACTGCTTTTTTGTTCCTGGGTTTAAAAATACATATACTTCAGCTAAAATAACAAGATTAATGGCCAAGAGCCAGTGTAGAAATGGATTTTCCACTGTTCAAAAGGGCCAGAGTTTCTGGGGTATAATTTCTGTAGCTAAAGCTAAATAATAAGGTATTGAAGTATATGTTGAACTTTCAAGCTTAAAAACTTGTATTTTTCTCTGCAGCTTATTGTAGTTCCAGGTCTTAGTAATTAACTTATTTTTCCCCAGTAGCATCATTTGGATGATGGTTTATGCTTGGTGTTAACTTTGGAAGTTCTCATTAATTCACTGTTTTTCATATTTTAAGATAGGACTTACATGTAAGCATTTCAAGAATTTTATCAAGAAACCAAATTATAGGGCGCCTGGGTGGCTCAGTGGGTTAAAGCCGCTGCCTTCGGCTCAGGTCATGATCCCAGGGTCCTGGGATCGAGGCCCACATCGGGCTCTCTGCTCAGCAGGGAGCCTGCTTCCTCCTCTCTCCTCTCTCTCTGCCTGCCTCTCTGCCTACTTGTAATCTCTCTCTGTGTCAAATGAATAAATAAAATCTTTAAAAAAAAAAAAAAGAAAAAAACCAAATTATATTTTCCCCTTATTTGGGTAAGCTGAACTAAGAATAATCTTAAGAAAAAACACAGATCTGGGCTTCTTTTTATGACTGCTTATATGCTAGTAGGGGGGTTAGCTCTGTATCTGTTTCCTTATATTCTTACCCACGGAGACTCAGCATCATAAGATTAGTGTAAGAATTTTAAAAGATTTTTTTTTAAAGTTTTATCTTTTTTTTTCTTTTTTTTTTTAAATTTTATTTTTATTCTTTGCCCAAGGGGTACAGGTCTGTGAATCATCAGGCTTACATCTTTCACAGCATTCACCAAAGCACAAACCCTCCCCAATGTCCATAACCCATCCACCCTATCCCTACCCTCCCACCCCCCAGTAACCCTCAGTTTGTTTTGTGAGATTAGGAGTCTCTTATGGTTTGTCTCCTTCCCCATCCCATCTTGTTTCATTATTTTTCCCTCCCTACCCCCCNAAAGTTTTGTCTTTTATTTAAAACTTCTGTTCTCAACATCCAGACTTGGTCTCATAAGATTATCATAAGAATTTTAAAAGAGATATTTGAAAAGTAGTTTTATCTTTTTATTAAAAAATAATTCTTTTCTTTTAAAGATTTTATTTATGTATTTGACACAGAGAGGGAGATCACAAGTAGGCAGAGAGAGAGGAGGAAGCACGCTCCCTGCTGAGCAGAGAGCCCGATGTGAGGCTTGATCCCAGGACCCTGAGATCATGACCCCAGCCGAAGGCGGAGGCTTTAACCCACTGAGCCACCCAGGCGCCCAAAAGTAATTATTTTCTAATGAAGTTATTAGATTTTAAAAATTACTGAAACTCTCATACATTGCTGATGGGAATGTAAAATGGCACAAGCACTCAGGAAATTAGTTTGGCAGTTTCTTAGAAAGTTGAACATAGTCTATGGCCATACCACCCTGAACACGCCTGATCTCGTCTGATCGCGGAAGCTAAGCAGGGTTGGGTCTGGTTAGTACTTGGATGGGAGAAAGTTGAACATACAACTACCATATGACATTAACAGTTGAACTCCTAGATATTTATCCTAGAGATATGAACACTTAGGTTCACAAAAAAACCCATATGTGATTGTCCATGTCAGGTTTATTTGCAACTGCAAAAGACTATAAACAACCCAAATATTCAATAGGCAAATGTTTAAATTGTGATACATTCATGCTATGGAATATTACCAGCCAAGAAAGGGAATAAACTATTGATAACACCCAGCAACTTGATGGCTCTTATGGACATTGCGCTGAGTGAAAAAGCCAGTCTCAATGGTCACATACTGTAGGATTCCATTTATATAACATTCTCACAATGACAAAATTACAGTGATTGAGATCAGTGGTTTCCAGGACTATTGAGGATGGTGTGTCTATAGAGGGGTAGCATGAGGGAGATCGCTGTGTTAATGGAATACTTCTATATTATAACTGTGGTGATCGTTAAACAAATCTGTACATGTGGTAAGATTTCATAGGAGCAATGCACCCCCTCCCCCAAATGAGTGATATAAAACCCAGTAAATACAAATAAAGTCTGTAGTTTAGCTAATAAGTGTTGTACCATTGTAAATTTCCTGGTTTTGTTACTGTACTATGATTATATAAGTTACCATTAGGGGAAGCATACCTGAGAATTCCATGCAGTTTTTACAACTTCTTGTGAATGTTAACTGATTTCAAAATAAGCTTAAAAACAAAACAGGGGAATTGAGAAAAGATGATAGAAATAGCAGCTGTGGCCACAGGTCCCTGTGATCAGGGATTGAGGCTTACCGTCTTACAGAAAGACTGGTAGAGAAGTCATCCTTGGCTTTGGGGCTTTATGGCGATTGGTTGTGAATGGGGCTCAGACAAGGGGCTCTAAAAACACAGGATGAATGGACTTTCAGTTGAGCACAGCAGATTGACCATGAGGGTTCTTTTTCTTTTTCTTCTAAGAATACATTGAATTGACAGCAGCGGAACTTAAAAAGGGAAGGGGGGAAGACCATAAACCCATGGTGTAAAGGCTTGAAAAAAGACTTAGCAGTTGACAAAAGGCCTAAGAAAATTTGGGTGATAGAAAATGGACAGAGGAATGGTAGCTGCCTTAAGAACACCTAAAGATCTGCAGTGGGAGAACTGATGAGGGCTGAGCCATTCACCCCCAGAGGCTGAGGCACAGTCCTGCAGAAGGTGGGATGGAGGGGACACTCAGGGCTAGAGTAGGAGTGGCACAGGTTGGTAAACTGCTAGTTTCCCTTTCCTACCCCAACCACCAGTACTATCAGCAGCTCCCTCTGCCTGGCAGACTGGAGATTTAATCTTAGGATATATTAGATCAGAGGAGTTCTCCATGTGAAAACACCAACGGAGGGAATAAACCCTGGAGTAGAGAGCANGCAGACTGGAGATTTAATCTTAGGATATATTGGATCAGAGGAGTTCTCCATGTGAAAACACCAACGGAGGGAATAAACCCTGGAGTAGAGAGCAGGGGAGTTCAGTAAAAATCAGCCCAGTAAACTGTGGAATTCCCAACCCACTCCCCTTTGTGATGAGGAAAGCGGACCACCTGGTGATTGCCTCTTCCCCTACCCTTAATAGAAAATGAGAAACTTCTCTGAGGAGACTCAGTGGACCCTGGTTACTGTCACAGGGCCGGTTTCTTTCTAGCTGACTTCTCCTGTCACTCCAAATGAAGGCTGCTAGTNGCTGAGCCACCCAGGCGCCCAGGGCTTTACTCTTAAATACGAACTGGCGATCAGGCATCACCAGATGTTTGATGGAAGCCTCCAACATAAAAGACAGATGGATACCAAACAATGAAAAGAAGTAATCAGGAGAGAATATGGGGAACTGGAAGAAAATAACAAAAAATATTACTTTCAGTTTATTCAAATTACAGACAATATTACATTCACAAAACAAGAACAGGATGCTTTTAAAAAGGAATAACCAGGGGTGCCTGGTTGACTTGGTTGGTTAAGCATATCCAACTCTGGGTTTCAGCTCAGGTCATGATCTCATGGGTCGTGGGATTGAGCCCTGCACTGGGCTCCACACTCAGTGGGAGAGTCTGCTTGAAGTTTCTTTCCTGCTGCCCCTCCCCCTGCTCTCATGCTCACTCACTCATGCTCTATCTCGCAAATAAATCCTGAAGAGAAACAGGGGATGGGGGGCGTGGGAGGATAACTAAAAACTCTGAAAGAGCCCTAATGGAGACTGCTCAAGATTCTCTCTCTCCTCCCTCTGCCCCTCCCTGCTCTTGGGCACCCTCCCTCCCCCCCCTCCAAAATAAATAAATCTTAAAAAATAAAATAACATAATGAAAGAGTTGGAATGTGAAGTTGTTATCTGTCAGAAATGGGGAGACAAAAAGTGGACAATCAAGAAAAAAAGGTAAAATGATTAGAGAAGATATCAGGATATATAAAATACTCATCAGAATTCCAGAAAGTAGGGAGAGATAAGAAACAAAATAGGAACATTTTTCAGACCTAAGGGATGTAATTTTTTATATGAAAGCGGTGAATCAAGTGCCCAGTAAAATAAATGAAAAAAGTCCCACACTGAGACAGGCCATTATGTAGTATACAGGGCTTCCAGAAATAAGCATCCCCCTACCAAAGTCCTATACAAAGGAAGAAGACATGATGGCTGACTTCTCAATAGTAAAACTGGATGTTAAAAATAGTGGAGCAGGGCGCCTGGATGGCTCAGTGGGTTAAAGCCTCTGCTTTCGGCTCAGGTCATGATCTCAGCGTCCTGGGATCGAGGCCCGCATTGGGCTCTCTGCTCAGCAGGGAGCCTGCTTCCTCCTCTCCCTGTCTCTCTGCCTGCCTCTCTGCCTACTTGTGATCTCTCTCTCTGTGTCAAATAAATAAATAAAATCTTTAAAAAATAAAAGTAGTGGAGCAATATCTTTAACATTCTAAGGGAGAATCACTTGAGCTCTGTAATACCCTACCCAGCAAAATATCAGTCAAATGTCAAGGTAAAGATAATTTCAGATACATGGGGACTCAAATTTACCTCTTACACATCATTTCTTAGGTTGCTCTTGGAGAATGATCTCCAGCAAATAGGAATAAATGAAGAAAAAGAAAGCGTGGAGTCCAGTTAATGCGAGCTCTAACACAGGGGATCAGAAAGGGACATGCCTGGGTAAGAGCGTGGCAGGGAGAGTCAGGCCAGACTGAGCAAGAGGACAGAGAGTCCTTGGAGGAAGTTCTGGGGGAAAATGGAATGGGAGATTAGCTGACAACTTTGTGCATTTGAAAAATACTGATATACTTCTGCTAGATGTGATAGAGCATGTGGAAAAATTTAAGGTGGATTCATGGAAAATGAACCTGGGAGGAAGGGGATGAGATGATTGTTGGTCCCAGGAGAAAAAAAGACTGTACCAAGAAAGGAAACATAATCCTTAGTACATTCCTTGCATTGTATGACCGATATTTATAAAGTCCTAATAAACCCTGACTATCGACTTAGCAGGAAACTGCCGTTTAATTATACAGGAAGGGGTGCCTGGGTGGCTCAGTGGGTTAAAGCCTCTGCCTTCAGCTTAGGTGATGATCTCAGGGTCCTGGGATCGAGCCCCGCATCGGGCTCTCTGCTCAGCGGGGAGCCTGCTTCCTCCTCTCTCTCTCTGCCTGCCTCTCGGCCTACTTGTGATCTCTCTCTCTGTCAAATAAATAAATTCTTTAAAAAAATAATAATTATACAGGAAGGATCGAAGTAGGGCAAGTGGGGTGGTGTGGAGAGCTGAGCCCTCATGTACTGTAGTAGAAAGCCAGTGGTCATCTCCAAAATTGAAAAATCAAGAATAGTATCCCAAACTACGGAAATAAATACGAGAATAACAGCTTAGTCGAAAGTGCTCTTGGGAGTAAGTTCAGGTTTGAGGGGAGGTTGAGCCATGGGTTGTTTTTCATGATAAGCCTTTATCACTGTTTGATAAAATAGAAGTTTTTATGTCCTCTCTCTACTGATTTATAAAAGAGAAACTTTTTATCCAGCAGAGCATGTATATCAAGTATCTGCCTCTTTGAATGTTGGGTATTTTTCATTCTTTTTACTGCTTGGTCCTCTACAAACAGGGTTCACATTTTGAGGGGGCAGGTAAGGAGACTTGAGTGGTCTATCTGGAATGATTAATATGGTGAAGCTCGTTATTCGCAGGTGGAACGTATTTGTAGATATATTCAGTCACCATGTGTTCTGATCAAGAAGTCAGAGCCCCATAGGAATGATCTATTGTCTCTACTTCAATGTAAGATATGTTAAGTTTAGATTAACCGTCTAAATAATTGCCTGTCTCAATGCTTATCATAGCATTTGTCTCTATGTCTATGACTTTATAGTGCAACAGGAATGACACTTTTAAAAATGGAAGCCATCGCTTCTCAGCCTTTTGGCTAAGACTGAGTGTAGTATCTGTTCTTATCAGTTTAAAAATGAAAACCATAACATTTGCACAGTGGTGGCATCATGAAATCCATGATAGGGAAATCATGCCTTCCCATCTACTGTGTGTACAAGACCTACGATGGTTATCACATAAGTACTTAATGAATAAACAAGATCTCTTAGAAATTTCTGTTCAACTGATAACCAAGACATTGCTCATATAAGTTCCAATCATGTGTACCTGTTTTTAACACTACCTGACAACCATTAACCTACTTAAACCCCAAAGGGAGTTATCAGCTTCTGGGCCCATAGCCCCTGTGAGGTATGCTTTGCAGGTATTCATGTCTGCTACTTTCTCCACTTACAGTACGTTCTAGGCAGCCCTTTCCTGCAAGGGAAAATTAGCAGGGTTACACATGCCTTGCTGGTGCAAGGACCCTGTTCCATCCATAAGGAAATATGCACTCTTTATTATTTTGAAGTAAACATTCATGGCTTTGTAGACTGTACTGTCAAGCATACAGAGGTATCCCAGGCTATGCAGTGACAAAATCTAAAAATTATTTGATCTGCTGTTTGCTTACTTTATTAATTTGTTTAGTTTATTTGTCAGAATGTTATGGAACAGTTCAATCCTGGGCTACAAAATTTAATAAACCTAGGAAAAATTATGAAAAAGCTGTTAATGTTAAGTCTCTTTTCTAAATTTATAAATATAGTGCACATATAAAAACCATTCAGTAAATGTTTTACTTCTTTTGAAGTGCTTAATAGAAAAATTTAAAAATATCTTTAAGTTGGCAGAAATTATTTAATTCTATGGAAGTTTGCAATGGTAGGGTATTAGTATATTTGAAATGAATAAATGGAATCATAGACTGTTATAAGTGATACATTTAATGATCAAATCATGGTTATTGACATGACTTAATATTTTATATCATTGCCACCAATATGTTTTCCACTTTCCAAAACAAATTCTTTGTGAACTAATATGAAATGTGTACTTAAAATATTTGTTAGTATCTTGTAGCAAAGGAATTGTTCTCTTTATAAAGAAGAATTTCTTGTCTTTGGGTCTATAACTTTTGATAGTGATATGAGCACATTTTTAGCCTGAATGGAAAAACATCTAAATTAAAGGTTGAAATTAGATTCTCATTTCAAAATGAGTAATTTCTGTAAAATGAATTCAAGCATTTGCTTTTGTCTCTTTTTTGTGAACCAGACTTGTTTGCTAGTTTCAAGAGGTTTCATTTGAGAAAGCTGACCTGCATCTACACATGCATTTCCCTACTAAAAGGTGAGTGTTATCAATGATAGCTTTAAAAACTTGAGATGCTAATAATCACCAAATTTTAACACGGTCAAAACAATTCTCCTTATGTAACAAGTGTCACCCCCAAAATATTCAGACCCCAGTTTCACCCTCTAACCTGGATCATTAAGACCACCAAGTAACTTGAGTAGAAAATTTAGTTTTCAACAGTTTTAGATTTGAAGACTTCAGATCAGGTTTTGTGTCTTTTATGTATAGCTTGCTTCTCCCTTTCACCATGGCCCACCTTTGGCTGCTCCCTCTTTGAGATTTTGAGAATAAACCCGTGAACTTACACACCCTCAGCATGAGCATGCCCCAGGAAAAAGGGATATGGTAGCTAGACTTTGGATGACAGGTGTCCAGTTGTCAGTCATGGAAAAGTAAAGTGCTTATTTACTCTCTTCTGCATCTCTGTGCTGTTTGCCAGACATTTGCAGCGCTCAGAAATCCCCCCTCATCCCCCAAGCAGTATCAGTGACTTCTGTAGGTAACCCCTCACCCCTTCAAAGAGCAGGAAGGAGACTTGTTTTAGAATTCTTGCACAGCTGACTCCCTTGATGACTGCTTAGTCACAGAGCCACAAAGTCATTGCCTTGGATGCCCATGTGAAGGAAATCACCATGACCCGCCGTGTTTGGTTTGGTTTGGTGTTGGTTTTTTTTAGCGCTTGCTACCTCTCTGAGGCAGTTTTATAAGGTGACTCAAGGGCTTGGGAGAAGCTTAGTCTCTTGCTAACAAGGCTTCTCCCCAAAGGGACTATTCTGCACTTTTAAAGTATTTCCAGGTTTTGTTTTGTTTTGTTTCAGGCCATCTGTTTTTTACTGAAGCCATTGAGAAATCAAGATGAATCTGTAAAGTTCTTGGTAAGAATCTGTAGCATAGTTTAGGATGCCGGATGTGCAGTCGACACTTAGGTCATAAATCAGGACAACATGCAAAGCTAACAAAGAGCATGGAATGAGCAGCATCACAGGAATTTGAGTAATGAAGACTGGTGGGGAACAGAGCAGGCAGTGGGGCTTGTAGGAGCTGTGCTAGCTGGCAGATGTTAGGTTTCAGGAGGAAAAGACTGCATCCAAGCCAAGATGTAAAGTCCACACTGGCATGGGTTGGAAGCTACTGGGGAATAGTAAAGTACAAGGTGGAGTAGGGTCAGGTTATTAATACATTTGAATGCAGCGTCAGTTACCTAGTGTCACGTTATCAAGCATCCCTAAACTTGGTGGCCTAAGACAACAATAGGTTATTATGTCTCAAGGTCCTGTAAAGGCAGCGCAGTTCTCTAGCCCCCAGGGGCTCAATCCTGCAGCAGCAGTCAGCGGGGGCGCTGGGCTCCTTCCCTCCCTCCTGGGGACATAGCAGGCTGCTGGAGTGCCAACGCCTGTGAGTTATGCTTGCTGGCATCCCATTCACCAAGCCAGATGACCAAGCCAGCCATTGATGCCCCCAACTGCAAAGGTTGGGAATTCCGGGAGGTGTGGTTTATGGAAGGCCATTACTGTACAAATCTATCATGAACTCTGTGACTTATGGGCTTCCACTATGGGCAGTGGAGGCCCTTACAAGTTCTTAAGCAGAATTGTAACCTAATGAAATCCTATCTTAAGGAAAAATTATTTGGTAGAAGTATATAGATTAGATTGGTAAATTAGGGGGCGCCTGGTGGCTCAGTTGCTTGAGCAGCTGCCTTCAGCTTGGGTCATGATCCCAGGGTCCTTGGGATGGATCCCTACACGGGGCTTCCTGCTCAGTGGGGAGCCTGCTTCTCCCTCTGCCTGCTGCTCTGCCTACTTGTGCTCTCTCTCTGCCAAATGAATAAATAAAATCTTTTTTAAAAAATTGGTAAATGAGGGTTCCTGGGTGGCTCAGTGGATTAAAGCCTCTGCCTTCGGCTCAGGTCATGATCTCAAGGTCCTGGGATCGAGGCCCGCATCGGGCTCTCTGCTCAGCAGGGAGCCTGCTTCCTCCTCTCTCTGCCTGCCTCTCTGCCTACTTGTGATCTCTCTCTCTGTGTCAAATAAATAAATAAATAAAATCTTAAAAAAAATTGGTAAATGAGTTGGTCAACCACTAAAATGGAACAAATATGCTTTGTTTCCTTAAAACAATAAGTGATAGAAACTCTTAATATTTTCACAAAGTGGGGATAGCAAAATTATAAGAATATTGTTTGATTCTTTATTAAGCTCTGGATAAATTATATAGTCTTTAAAGTTGACTCCACTTTATTGTAAAAGCAAGGATATTTTGCTCTTCTGAGGTTAGTTTAAAACATAAGTTCGTCAGTTGATGAAAAATTTCAACATAGTGTGTGAATGCAAACCAAAAATTTTGTTTATATATTGTGTAAACCTTCATGCCATTCTCCCACTGTCTGCTTTTCAGTTTTATC
Organism: Ailurus styani; assembly: GCA_002007465.1. Taxonomy (NCBI): domain Eukaryota; kingdom Metazoa; phylum Chordata; class Mammalia; order Carnivora; family Ailuridae; genus Ailurus; species Ailurus styani. The sequence continues at coordinate 958,709 of LNAC01000590.1, forward strand.
AGTGTCTTAAAATTTAAAATCTTCATATTAAAAATATTGCACATATTAGCTTGACAGTTTATTAGCTACCAACCTTGTTTTTAGGTGGAGTCCTCTCTTGTTCAATTCTAGCTGAGACCAAAGAGTCAAAAAGCACTACAATTTAGAACTGAGGAGGTGACCTTAGCTCGAGTTTTATGCACTCCCTCTGATTTGCCACTGACCTTGGGCATGTCCCAGCTTATCTCCACCCCACTCTCCTTCATGAAACAGGGTGATAATACCACTGACCAATATCTTCATATTCTTGGGTAGATGAACTTATGTAAGGGCGTGGGAAGTCCACATAAATGCTACTTGTTATTGTTCTTTTTTGCAATTATACTTTAAGGTTATTCTCAGACTTATAAAATAACTGTATGATAGAGCGTTACAGTTGTTAAACTTGTACATGTATAGTAAAAGCCATAACTTTTGTAACTTTTTAAGTCAACAAGAAATGCTAAAATGGATGAATTTGCCATGAAAATAGTACTTTTTTGGCCAGTGATATCTTCAGCTGGACTTCTACATAATTTGTTCTGTGACACCCCCCCTTTTTATACTTGAAATGCCTTTTTTTTTAAGATTTTATTTATTTGTTTGACAGAGAGATTACAAGGAGGCAGAGAGGCAGGCAGGGAGAGAGGAGGAAGCAGGCTCCCCACTGAGCAGGGAGCCCGATGCAGGGCTTGATCCCAGGACCCTGAGATCATGACTTGAGCCGAAGGCAGAGGTTTTAACCCACTGAGCCACCCAGGTGCCCCTTGAAATGCCTTTTTAATTCACCATTTTAAAAAAATACCCATTATAAAATTGGGGCAAAGCAGTTGGTATGACTTCTGGTTTTCTCCACAGTGAAAGGAAAGGAATCTTAGAGATTCTTAAGGGCCCTTTTAGCTCCAAAATTCTGTATACTTCAAAGTTAGTTTTTGAGTGAAGTAAAACAAATTTTCTTCAAAATCACCCTAGATGGGCTAAGTCTTGTTGAAAAGCCTGGTTGATGACTGTCCTTTGTCTCAGAAAGGATAGCTACCTTTAGAAGTAAAGGTAGAATTCAAACCCAGGTCTCTTTTGCCCCCACTTCCCCTCCAAAAAGAAAAATCAAAAACAGATTTTTATACCTTATAATTTGGTCGTCAGAATCAATTTGAAAGGAGAGATACTATTTTAAGATGACTGGAATCCAGTTTTTACAGCAATGAAAGTTTCCCTTGTCTCTGCCAAAAAGATGGTGGGGGGAGGATAGAACCTTCAGTTATTTTTCAGGTCATTCTATTGTGTTTTTAGAATGATAACGTATTTCAAATCTCATAGATTTTTTTCCCTGACAACAAATATATTATTGGTTGTGGCTCAGAATATCTTTCTTCCTTTCCTTCCTTCCTTTCCTTCTTCCTTCCTTTCCTTTCCTTCCTTCCTTTCCTTTCCTTCCTTTCTTTCCTTCCTTCCTAGATTTTATTTATTTGACACACAGAGAGCAAGCGAGCGAGAGAGAGAGAGACAGCAAGCACAAGCAGGGGGAATGGCAGGCAGGGGAGAAGCAGGCTCCCCACTGAGCAAGGAGCCTGACCTGGGGCTCGATCCCAGGACCCTGGGATCATGACCTGAGTGGAAGGCAGAGGCTTAACAACCAAGGCACCCAGGCGCCCCTGAGAATACCTTTTTCAATAGGAAAAGTAAAAAATCCATTGAAAGACCAGATTGCTGGGGCACCTCATATAAGTTCTTCTAACTAATAATGTTGCAGACCTGTAGAGCTGTAGACTAACCAGCTGAGGAAAGATTTCTTGCTGGAGTGGATGTGTTTGCAGCCCTAATTAGATGCTGAAAACACATCCACTCAGGAATTGGCATCATGATGAAGGCAGGGGGTTTTCTGGACTTTCAGAGCCTACTTTTGAGGTTCCCCAGGTCTGGTCTAAAGGTGAGGATTCTATAGCATTTTCCACTGAGTGGGGGCCTCTGGAAGTACAGCGGAGGGACCTCTGCCCCTGGCTTAGCTATTAATCTCCAGTCCTGCTTCTGAGAGCCACCCATGGCACAGCCCAAACCTTCCTGCAGCCAGAAGGGACTGAGAGCTATTTGGAAGCAAACCTCCATGGCACTTCCTCTTTTCTTTGTCTAAGTGATGATGTTTTGTGTCACCTTCCTTGTCTAGCTATGATCCTTGCGGGAAAAGCCTACTACGATGGAGTGGCCAAGATTGCTGAGATTGCCACCAGGTCCCCCGTGTCAACAGAGCTGGGCGAACTGACCACCCATTACATACAAACACAAGTCAAGCTGGTTTCAGGGCCTTTCCGACTGTGAGCCCTTGCAAGAACATACGAAGTGGCCCAAATCCAGAACAGTAAGAAGAGCTAGCCCAGGACTCCAGTGTGTTCACTTCTAGAATGATTAAGTCTGCTGTGGTCTGTCGAAAGTGGAGGCTTAGTTAGAGGGCCAGCCAAGGCCAGTGGCTGGACTCCCTGCTCCCTAGGAATTGGGCTTCTGCCTCTAAACTTGGGGCCCTAGCCCTTCCCCTTGGATCCCTGGAGCATGAAGCCCAGGGAGCTCTGACCTACATTCTTGAGGATATGGGCACAGCGGGCCTCTGACTCTGACTCTGACAGGAGTGTTTCCTGTGACTCCCTGGCAGAAAGACTCCTTTACGTCCTGCTTTTGGCTCTCGCTGCTTCCACAGTCGCTCTCAGTTGTGATTTTTCCAGTTTTGTTGGTATGAATTGATCTCGTGTGCACATGCGAAGGGCAGCCATACCCTCAGCACCGGCAGCTGCGGAGGGAATCTGTGTTTACAGAGTCCGTTTACTGCGCCCTCTTCAAAGGGTGGAAAAGTCACTGTTTTTCCTTTTCTAATAGCCCCACACATAACTATCATTTTTAAATCTTGAATAAAGGATGAATATGTTTTATTTTAAATGAATATGTTTTATTTTACAAGGGGTAAGATTTCTGGCTTCAAAATGTTTGCCGTAATTTGAAATGTTCAGAATCGCAGAGGAAAATATTGGTAAAGTATGTGGATTTAAAGAAAAGTGTTTCTCCAATTAAAAAGCAGAAAGGGAAGCTGGGGGGGGGGCTTGTAGTGAACCCACATTTAGGATTCAAATAATTCACATCATTTCTATATAAATAAAAAAAAAATAAAAAGCAGAAAGGGAAGCTGGGGGGGGGCTTGTAGTGAACCCACATTTAGGATTCAAATAATTCACATCATTTCTATATAAAGTGCCTTAAGGGTTTTCAAGATTGCTTAGAGAACGCTTTTTTTTTTTTAAGATTTTATTTATTTATTTGACAGAGAGAGATGACAAGTAGGCAGAGAGAGGAGGAAGCGGGCTCCCCGCTGAGCAGGGAGCCTAACTCGGCCTTGATCCCAGGACCCTGGGACTATGACCTGAGCCGAAGGCAGAGGCTTTAACCCACTGAGCCACCCAGGCACCCATGCTTGGGGAACTCTCACCTGACCCATAAAAGTGGAGGAACAAATTCAAGGTGTGTTAACAGTGCTGGCTGGTGTTGGGGGCTGGGCTGCAGGATGTGAAGTGGAACCAGGTGCTCAGGAACATTCTCTGACAACTTTGGTTCTTGAGGAGTTTGTGAAGAGTCTTGAAACCTAAGCCTGAAGTGACGTCGTGTGATGAATAAGTCCGTACTGCTCTACTTAATAGACTAGAATAGTTACATGCAGAAAGTTTTCAAAGCCCTGATGTATGTTCTGTTGGTGCCGTCACTTGTGCATGTTCTGGCAAGGTATGGACTCTAGAAACTCTGTCCTCAGCAGAGTCAGCTTAATAAAATATGCACTGCTTTGTGTAGACAGAAGCAGATAGTACAACTTACTGGGGTGATGGAGATGATTAGAGTTTCCAAAAATAGGATTAAATTAAAAAGAAACTTCCTATTTGTGTCAGGCGCCACGGGAAAATGTATGACCCCTACATTAAACCATATGGTGCTCTGATTCACCATCATTCAGTTTGCCTTTTAATGTTTTATGGCTCTTGCCACTGTTAAATAAGATTTCTGTTCCACACCTTACTTTATTCAGCTGTGAATTCATAACATTAAATCAGCTATTTCCACAGCAACCCTGTTGTTGCAAACACAGGCTGAAAATTTCTTCAGTTTCATCGAGGAAACTATGTTGCAGTGGCGAAATTTCTTTCATGTGGATATGCGTTCTATTTGGAGGAAAATGGAAATATCTTCTGTGTTTTTGTTTCAAGTTGTCTTTTTGCTCATAGTCACCATGACAAATAGTAATTTTCTGCTCATCGGCAGCATTTTTACAATAAAGTGCTGCACTAGCGGGGTGCCTGGGTGGCTCAGTGGGTTAAAGCCTCTGCCTTCAGCTCAGGTCATGACCTCAGGGTCCTGGGATCGAGCCCTGCGATTGATTCCTGATCTTCACATATGAAATGCCCCTTCAGTCTTATCAGATGGGATTTACAATTTTTCATAATAAAGTTATGAGTACCAACACCAAAAGTCAGTACTTAGATAATAAAACCTTCTTAAAAAATGAGAGAAACAGGGGCGCCTGGGTGGCTCAGTCTTTGAGCATCTGCCTTCGGCTCAGGTCATGATCCCGGGGTCCTGGGATCAAGCCCCGCATCGGGCTCTCTGTTCAGTGGGGAGCCTGCTTCCTCCTCTTTCTGCCTGCCTCTCTGCCTACTTGTAATCTCTCTGCCAAACAATAAATAAAACCTTTGAAAAGTATAAATAAATAAATAAATAAATAAATAAATAAATAAATAAATAAGAATAAAATGCCGAACTAGCAAACTTTGCTTTCGGAGGCCCAGTGTTTAACTTGTTTTCACGTGCCTGGTTTTTTATTTTGTTTAAAGTGTAGGCTAAAATACTACCCTGTGTCTGTTTAAATTCCCTGTATGAAAGACTAATCAAGAATTCATAGATGAAAGAGACCTAAGGTAGATTCTGTTTCTCTCACTTTTCTTTCTTTTTTTTAAAGATTTTATTTATTTATTTGATAGAGAGACACAGCGAGAGAGGGAACACAAGCAGGGGGAGTGGGAGGGGGAGAAGCAGGCTTCCTGCCAAGCAGGAAGCCCGATGTGGGTTTTGATCCCAGGACCCTGGGATCATGACCTGAGCCGAAGGCAGATGCTCAACTACTGAGCCACCCAGGCACCCCTGTTTCTCTCATTTTTCAAGAAGGTTTTATTATCTAAGTACTGACTTTTGGTGTTGGCATTCATAACTTTATTATGAAACATTATAAATCCCATCTGATAAGACTGAAGGGGCATTTCATATGTGAAGATCACGAATCAATTCAAAATTTTCATTCCTGAAGAGTATTGTCTCTGAAAAACCTTTGTGTGTCTCCGCCCTCCACCCCCATCCCCAACAAATCCTAGCTTTAAAATTTTCAGTTAAAAATTTTGCTCAGGAAGTGAAAGGGATACTGAAGAATTCTTATCCTTTCTAAAACTGAGGTTACAAGAGTAGCTTTCATTTTAATGTTGAATTCAAATATTTTTTAATGTTGCTGTAGGACAACCTTTCTGATTTTATATACTTTTTACATGAAGTTTGTATTATATTTATTCTGATACTTTTGTACTTTGGGAGGTGGGTGAAGAAAATATCTAGGTAAAATATTGACCTAATTCATAGAAATTTGCTGTGAGGATTCTAATTGGAAAACCTGGCCAAATGTATTATGAGTGTTAATTAGAGTGGCAGAACTGAGCATTTCAGTCTCTCTTTTCAGTTTAAGGGGGGGAAAGGGAGCTAAAAGCTGGAGGGAAAAGGTGATTCATCTTTTGCTTATTTTATACTTGTCATTTGGATTGGCATCTATTAAGACAGAGCTGAGCTATAGCCATGCCATTTCTGATTCCTGGCTAAGGGTGTTTCCACACACACATCAGCTCACCAAACGCTATGTGAATAATTTTAAGAGACTTTTGCCTAAAAGTAACAAATACCCAATTAATAGTGGCTTAGGCATAGTAACTGACATAAGAAGGCCAGGAGTAGCAGATTGCTAGTTACGTAATGATTACTAAGAGCTTAGGTTCCTTCTCTCTTCCTTCTCATCCTCAAGCCCAACTCATGGTACCAAGATGGCTGCCATTGCTAGTCTTAGGCATCACACCCTCTCTCCTCCCATTGTATCCAAAAGCAGGAAGGGGAATTTCTTCTCAGTTGTGCCCTTTACAGAGGAGGAAACCTTTCCCCAGCAGCCCCAGCACATATACCCTCTCATGTCTCCTGACCCTGCAGCCAGAGAGCTTTCCCCAGCATTCTTAGCCAAGGAATACATCTGAGGGGGAGAGGACATAGCTGTTAGGAGAATAGGTATCCAAGGTCTTGTTTCAGCAATTTTCAATGAAAAGAAATGTCCTTACTTTAGCTGTGCCTCAGACTGCATAGTGCTTCTGGCATTCTGTGTCTGAGTGGGATTATGTTTTTCTCCCACATGGAGCATGGTTTCACTAGCATGTATATACTTCAGACATCACGATTGTTGTTTCTCCTGGACACTTGCTTTTTCTCCTGAAAACCATAGCCATGTTTTGCAGTCTGTTCCTATTTGGGAAGTGGGACTCCAAGCACAGAGGAAGAGTTAGGGCTCTGGGGGTAGTTTCTCTTTTTCTGCCCTTTTGTTTTTCTTTTCAGCCTTTGGGTGACTTGTAATCATGAACTCTGAGGTACACTTTCTCCGTCTCTGCTACTTTACTCTCTTTCCTCCTCTCTTCTTCCTCTCTGCCCAGGTGTCTGTGTGATCTCACAGTCTCATTTCATTTTTATTCAAGTCTGAGGTGCCAGAGGCAGAGCACATTTGATACTTCTTTTTGTTGCTTTCAGAGTATGATGACTTTTCCCACCTTTATCTCCGACCCAAGGACAGGGAACAAAGGCAACACAGATGTACACTTTGAAATGTCAACAGAAATCTGCAAACCCAAGTTCTCACAGGAGCTAAAGGTTCAGGACCAGGGTGATAGAAAGGGGACGCAGATAGCAAGGAACCAAAACAACAGGTCATGTGTATGTGAGCTGGCCCATGTCTCTACCTGTCAGAAGCAAGCCATGCCTGACAGGAGGAGTCACACCTGCACCTGGCCCATCTGTTTGCTACCCTTGAGCAGAGCAGAGGATGTACTGAGCTGGGTGTGAGTGTCAGGGGGAGATGGGCAGCAGGCCACTGATGCTACCTGCCAAGTACCTGTAGGACCAGCTCCTGGTCCTCAGCAAAGATTAAACAATAATTATGTTTAGTTACCTATTTCCTGGGATAGGTGATGTGCTCAGTGCTTTGGTGACTATATCCTCTCCCATTTTATTTTTTAAAAACACTCGAGGCAAGTAAGACTGACATACAAAAAGCTGTCCATAGTTAATGTATGCAACTTGACCCTGACCCTAATCCTAATATCTAGTTAAGATATGCTCGATTTAGGATATCGCTCATAAGTTAGAGGATGGTTTTTAGGAGCTAAGGAACTCAGGGACCAACCTTTTTCTGTCTTACTCTCCCTTGAATCTTTTAAGTTGGAACCCATGTGGCCACGTGCTGTCTGGAGAGTGGCCACACGGGGGCAACAGCGAGTAAACATTGGCGCAAACCCCACTCCGAAGCCAATTCTTCCTTCATCGTGTCAAGCCTGGTTCATTCAGTGTTTACAGGTCATTTTATAGATTCTGAAAAGTGTGACTTTGTCGAATTTTTTAAAAACCCACGAATTCTTTTAACCTTTTAAAAATAGAAGATGTTGGGATGCCTGGGTGGCTCAGTTGGTTAAGCAACTGCCTTGGGCTCGGGTCATGATCCTGGAGTCCCAGGATGGAGTCCCGCATTGGGCTCCCTACTCAGCAGAGAGTCTGCTTCTCCCTCTGACCCTCCCCCATCTCGTGTTCTCGCTCTGTCTCATTGTCTCTCTCAAATAAATAATAACATCTTTAAAAAAATAAATAAATAAAAGTAAAAGTAGAAGATGTTTTCAAAAATCTCAGAGTTGGCGAGCAGATGAAGGCCCAGGGGCCTGGGAAAAGGCTATTACTATTGAATAGATTCAGGGCTACTTAGGAAACAAGGATGACTTCTACTCTTCTTTTCAGGAAGAATTTGTGTCGACTAACAGGACTGAAAGCACACAAAATCGTGCAGCTCAGAGGAAAACAAAAGGAGAATCCACAGCCTCCAGAAGCAGAGAAAGACCCATATCCAGGAACCAAGAAGATATAGCACTCAGGCTCTGCTCAGGTCCATTTGCAATCTCTAGATCTCTGAAGCGAGAGTGCCCCCAGTGCCCCTGGGGGTTGTGGGTCAGGCAGAGCGCACACCCTGATGTTGCACTGTGGTAACCCGTGACAAGTCTCCTGGTCCCTTCCTCCACGAGGCACCCCCTACTGCCTGACGACTCCAGCCTGTTTCTTGGAACTCCCATTCCTCTTTCTGACCCCATCATTCACTTTTCCCATCACCGCCATAGTACAGAGTGTTGGGCCGACGGGGTCCGGGGAACTGACAAGGCCACAAGACGCGGCTGCCCTACTGTCTCACCGCCCCGCCCCCCTCTAATCAGCTTCCACTCTCAAAAGACCGCCAAGGCCAGAGCTTTGGCGGGAAACCGAGGGCTGAACTCCATCCAATCTCCTACCAATTACGGTCATGTTCCCCTGTTCCGCCCACACCCCATAAAAACCCGTGCGCATCCTCCCCAGGTGCGACTTCCCCGACTCCCTTCTCTCGGAGTCGCGGAACCTCGCCCGAGGGCATCTCTATTAAAAATCTCCCCTCGTGCCTATTCGTCTGGTGCTTTGTTTCATCCGCCGTTACTGGGAGGGCTACCGGGAAACCTTACACAGAGTACATTTAACTACAAACTATTCTGTCACTGAAATGTTTTTTGTCATGTTTGCTGTGAAACTGTACTTTGCATCATCTACCCTGATGCAGAATCACTTGAACCCACATGACAACTTTCTGTTAGAGAAGACCATCCCTGCACCTCCTACAAAATGTTTCTAAGGCAGTACCAGTCCATCAGGACTACAGTGTGAGTTGTGGTACACAGCCTGCAAGTAGTAACCAATAATTCTAACAAGGGTTGACCACCACCCCCCTTCAGTCTCACAAAACCTTCCTCGGTCCCCATGGAAGTTGTGGTCTGCCCTCAGAAAATACCCCAGGAAACTAACCTTTAAATTAAAGCTCCCTTCATGCTCTGGTTCTAATCTTGTCCAACCACAATAGTATAGAGGTAGAAATCGGTCACAAGAAGAAAATGGGACAGTCAAAAATATGTGGAAATTTAACAACATGCTAGTAAACCAATGGTCATAGAAGAAATCAAAAGAAACTTTAAAATTATCTTGAAAAAAATAAAAAAATAAAATAAAAGTACCTTGAGACAAATGAAAAAGAGAACCTATGAAAAGTTATGGGATGCAGCAAAAGTAGATCTAAGGGGAAGTTCACAGAAATTCAGGTTCTCCTCAATCCACCTGAAAGCTCTCCAATAACCAACCTAATTTTACATGGGAAAGAAGTAGAAAAAAAACACAACAACAAAGCCCCAAATCAGTAGATACAAGGAAATAACAATGGAATGTGGAAATAAATCTAATGGAGACTAAAAAGACAAAAGATCAATGAAAATACGAGTTGCCTTTTTTTGGAAAGATAAACAGGAAAGATAAACTGACAAACTTTTAGCTAGACTCACCAAGAAAGAGAGAGAGCTCAAATGCAATCAGGAAAGAAAGGTAATTTATTCCTGTCTCACATCAAAATCCTGGAGGAGAACATAGGCAACAACCTCTTTGACCTTGGGCACTGCAACTTCTTGCAAGACATGTCTCTAAAGGCCGGGGAAACAAAAGCAAAAATGAACTATTGGGACTTCATCAAGATAAAAAGCTTCACACAGCAAAGGAAACATTGAACAAAACCAAAAGGCAGCCTGCAGAATGGGAGAAGTTATTTGCAAATGGCATTACAGATAAAGGTCTGATATCCAAGATCTACAAAGAACTCAAACTCGGGGCACCTGGGTGGCTCAGTTGTTAGGTGTCTGCCTTAGGCTCAGGTCATGATCCCAGGGTCCTGGGATCAAGCCCTGCACCGGGCTCCCTGCTCAGCAGGAAGCCTGCTTCTCCCTCTCCCACTCCCCCTGCTTCTGTTCCCTCTCGCTGTCTCTCTGTGTCAAATAAATAAATACATAAAATCTTTAAAAAAAAAAAAAGAACTTCTCAAACTCAACACCCAAGAAACAAAGAATCCACTGAAGAAATGGGCAGAAGACAGGAAGAGACACTTCTCCAAAGACGACACACAAATGGCCAACAGACCCTGAAAAAATGCTCCACATCTCTTGCCATCAGGGAATTCAAAACCACAATGAGGAACCACCTTCCAGCAGTTAGAATGGCTAAAATGAACAATACAGTGTTGGCACGGATGTGGAGAAGGGGAACCCTCTAAGACTGTTGGTGGGAATGCAAGCTGGTGTAGTTACTCTGGAACACAGCATGGAGGTTCCTCTAAAAGTTAAAAATAAAGCTGCCCTAAGACCAGCAATTGCACTACTGGGTATTTACCCCAAAGATACAGATGCACTGAAAAGAAGGGGCACATCCTCCCCAATGTTCATGGCAGCAATGTCCACAATAGCCAAACTGTGGAAGGAGCTGAGATGTCCTTCAACAGAGGAATGGATAGAAAAGATGTAGTACATACATACCACAGAACAGTACTCAGCCATCAGTAGGGATTGAATACCCACCATTTACATCGACACGGATGGAACAGAACAGGGTTATGCTAAATGAAGTAAGTCAAGCAGAGAACGACAATAATCATATGGTTCCACTCATATGTGGAACACAAGGAATAGTGTGGAGGACCACAGCGGAAGGGAGGGAAACATGAATGGGAAGATGCTGGGAGCCGCGTGGGCCTCGCTGGCTGACACAGTCACAGTGTGGGAGAGGCAGCGTGTGCACAGCTCCTGCCGACCAAAGCGAACCTGGTATCTCCTTCCATTGCCCCTGATCCTTACCTAAGAATTGATCCTATTATTTAGGCCTCTAGGCACTCCTAACCAGACCGAGATCAATTAGCCAAAACCATATGGAAACCTTAAATCTTATCCCTGTAACAGTCCCTTCTAATGTTATCTCTATGAGCTCTTGCAAATCAGGAGGAAGAGTTTTAAGACTTTGAAAGCCTGGAGCTAGGAGTTAGCTCTGCCCAAGAATAGGGACCTTATCTAAGGATAAGGCATAAGCACAAGCAGAACACTGGTTGCTACATGTTCCCTTAATGGTTAATGGCCAGATATTATGAAGAGGCAAGAAGCTATTGAGAAAAGCCTTACCATTTGTTCACAAAATAGTAAGAAACAGACGCCCTTGATATTTACGTACTCAGTTGAAAGAAAACAAATTATACAAACAACTGAAGCCTTACTTGTGTAAATATCGCTATTGTGGTTGATGTGTTAGAGTGACACTTTGCCTAGCTGTAGTTTAACGTATGTTTAACCATAAACCCTATGTATTAATCACACTAATAGCTAGACGTTTTTTCACTTCACTTGTCTTTCTTTCAAATACTTTGTTATAAATAAATAAATAAATAAATGAATAAATAAATAAATAAATAAATACTTTGTTGTTCTACCTGTGGGAATCTACTTAAACTTTTTCTAAGAATAAGAGCATGACCTACTTGCACCTGCATGCTTGGGAGCCAACTACTTAAAAAAGATAAATTTATCTCTGTCTTGGTCAAGGGAGTTGACACATGGAAAAAGAAAACATAAAAAATGTTTTTTTATTAACCAAAGTGCTTTATCTCTAAAAAAAATACAATCAACATCAAAAGATCATGCCCTTTGATGTATGTTGCTTACTGCCTCTAAATAAAAATACTGAGACCAGCAGAGCAGAGATGCCAGAGATGCCTGCTTGGTGATCAGAAAAAATCTCCTGACTCTCTCACTCCTTTCGCCGACACCGTCCATCCTTCAGGGACCCCTGGACCTGCTGGAGCTGGACTCCGGCAGGAAGAAATCAGAAAGGGAGACAAACCATGAGAGACTCTTAATCATAGGAAACAAACCTATGAGGCAGGTTGGGGGGCAGTGTAACTGGGTGATGGGTATTAAGGTGGGGACATGTGGTGATGAGCCCTGGGTGTTATACGCAACTAATGAATCACTGACCATTACATCAAAAACTATACCTCGGCTAACTGAATTTAAATTTAAAAAATGTGACAAACTTAAAAAAAAGAAAGATGAGCTACTGCAATGGACACCACAAAAATATAAAGGATCATAAGAGAGTACTATGAGCAACTAGAGGCCAACATCTTGGACAACCTAGAAGAAATGCATAAGTTCCTAACAACAACCTAGAATGAACCGTGAAGGGAAAAAAAATGTGAACAGGCTGATCACTAGTAAAAAGATTGATTCAATAATCAAGCCCTCCCAACAAACAAATGCCCAAGACCAGACAGCTTCACTGAGGAGTTCAACCAGATGGTAGAAGAAGAATTAATACCAACCCTTATCAAACTGTTCTCAAAAAAGGGGAGAAGGGGCTACATCCAAACTCATTTTATGAAGGCAGCATTACCCTGCTACCAAAACAAGGCAAGAACTCTATAAGAAAAGGAAAGGCCAATATCCCTCATGAACAGAGATGCAAAAGTCCTCAACAAATTATCAGCAAAATTAATTCAACAATACATCAAGGGAATCACACGATGACCCAGTGGGATTTATTCCAGGGATGCAAGGATGATTCCACATCAGCACATCTGCCAATAGGATATACCACCTGAACAAAATAAAAGATAAAAATCCTAGGATTGTTACAATAGATGCAGAAAGAACACTTGACAAGATTCAATATGCATTTATGATAAAGACTCTAAACCATCTGGGTACTGAGGGAACATACCTCAACCAAACAAAGGCCCTATATGAAAAGCCCACAGCTGACATTATACACAAGGGTGAAATGCTGAAAACTTTTCCACTACCAGCAAGAACAAGATAAAGATGCCCACTCTTACCACTTTCATTCATCATCGTATTGAAAGACCTAGCCAAACCATTTATACAAAAAACAAGGCAAAAAAAAAGATATGAAATCTAAATATGAAAAGAAAATGGTCACTATGTGCAGATGACATGATCGTATATGTAGAAATCCCTAGAGTCGAACAACAACAAAAAACACACCTGTTAGAATAAACAAATTCAGTAAAACTGCAGGATACAAAGTCAATATACAAAGACCTGTTACATTTCTTTTTTTTTTTTTTAAGATTGTATTTATTTGACAGAGAGAGAGAGATGGCACAAGCAGGGGGAGCAGCAGAGGGTCAGGGAAAAGAAGACTCCCTGCTGAGAAGGGAGCCCAATGCTAGGCTCATTCCCAGAACCCCAGGATCATGATCTCACCTGAAGGCAGACACTTAACTGACTGAGCCACCTAAGTGCCCCAACTTGTATTTCTATCTTCTAATGACACACTTTCACCAAGAGAAATTAAGAAAGCAATGCCATTGACAATTGCATCAAGCAAAGAAAAAAAAAATCTAGGAATGAAAGTAACCAAGAATGAGAAAGACCTGGTATACTGCACACATGGCGGAAGAGGAAGGAAAAATATGTGCATGTTGGCGGGTGAATGTATGGACCAAAGATTTGGAAGATGACACAAATAAATGGAAGCCTATGCCATGCTAATTAATTAGAAGAGTTAATAATGTTCACATGTCCACTGTACCCAAAGCAATCTACAGACATGATGAAATCCCTATCTGAATTCCAATGGGATTATTCAAAGAAATAGAAGATAGTCTTAAAATTCATATGGAATCACAAAAGACCCCCAAATACCCAAAGCAATCTGGAAAAAAAAAAAAAGAAGAAGAGAAAGAGAGTCCAAGATGGCGGAGGAGTAGAAGAACTTAATTTCATCTGGTCCAGGGAATTTAGCTAGACAGCTATCAAAACATTCTGAACACCGGGCGCCTGGGTGGCTCAGTAGGTTAAAACCTCTGCTTTCGGCTCAGGTCATGATCTCAGCGTCCTGGGATCGAGGCCCGCATCGGGCTCTCTGCTCCGCGGGGAGCCTGCTTCCTCCTCTCCCTGTCTCTCTGCCTGCCTCTCTGCCTACTTGTAATCTCTCTCTCTGTGTCAAATAAATAAATAAAAAATCATTAAAAAAAAAAACATTCTGAACACCTGCAAATTCAAACAGAGGTTCAAGAAAAGAATAGCTGCAACTCCACAAACAGAAAAGTGACCACTTTCCACAAGGTGGGAGGTACAGAAAAGTGTAAGTCGCTGGGTGGGAAGATAAACCAAGGGGGAGGGAGCCACCATCAGCTGGCTACCGCCAAGTGCTTGAGGCAGCAGAGCACAAAACTGGAACTTTTAGAAGTCAGCTCTGGTGAGGGATGTCACTCTGGCGGCTAAGCAAAGGGTGGAACCCTTGATGGGACAGTCCGGTCTCTGGATCCTCAGGGTCTCAGGAAGCCCAGGAGTGCTTTAGAGCAACAGCACTCCCAGGTATCGGAGTGGGAAGCCACCTGCAAAGAATGAGCCCAGGAATGGGCTCTAAGCTGGAGGATGCCATAAACTGTGATCAACGGCACAGTCTGGCCACTGTTCTTTGAAAAGGGGCCCAAGAAGCAGCACGACTGGGGAGAGCCCCCATCTGCCCCAACAAGGAGTGGCGCCTGAGCATGCTGCAGGAGTCTGCTGGGTCTGGAGACTCCAAACAGGGTCATGTGCCAGAGACAGAAATGCTTGGTCACAGGTCCAGTGAACACGGAGTGCGGAGAGAGACCAGGGAGACACAAAGGACTGACTGCTTTTCTGTGAGGGTGCACTGAGGAGAGGGGGCCCCAAGCTCTCAGCTGCAGGGCCAGAGATTGGGAGACCACCATGTTCATTCTCATCCCAGAAGACTAGTATCATTCCCTGCATATTTTCAGGCCACAATACTTTCAAAATGGAACTCAGTCACAAGAGAAAAGTTGGAAAGAACTCAAATACATGGAGGCTAGAGAGCATCCTATGAAAGAATGAATGGGTGAACCAGTCAATCCAAGAGGAATTTAAAAAATTCATGGAAACAAATGAGAATGAAAACACAACTGTTCAATATCTTTGGGGTGCAGCAAAGGCTGTCCTAAGAGGGAAGGATAGAGCACTACAAGCCTTTCTCAAGAACCAAGAAATGTCTCCAATACACAACCTAACCCCACACCTAAAGGAGCTGGAGAAAGAGCAGCATAGTAAGCCTAAACTCAGAAGAAGACTAGAGCAGAAATCAAAGTAGAAACCAAAAGAATAGCAGAACAGATCAATGAAACTAGGAGGTGGTTCTTTGAAAGAATTAATGAGATTGATACACCCCTGCCCACACTTCTCCAAAAGAAAAGAGAAAGGACCCAAAAATCAATAAAATCATGAATCAAGGAGAGATGACACCCAACACCAAAAAAATACAATTATAAGAACATAGGATGGTAACTCTATGCCAACACGTCAGACAGTCTCAAAGAAATGGATACATTCCCAGAAACATAGAAATGACCAAAACTGAACCAGGAAGAAAAGGAAACCTGAAGAGACCCATCATTAGCAAGGAAATTGAAGCAGTCATCCAAAATACCCCAGGAAACAAGAGCCCAGCGCCAGATGGCTTCCCAGGGGAATTCCATGAAACATTTAACAAGGATTTAATACCTCTTCTTCTGCAACATTTCCAAAATATAGAACCAGAAGGAAAACTTCCAAATCCTTTTGATAAGCCAGCATAACCTTGATCCCAAAACCAGACAAAGACCCCACCCAAAAGGAGAATTACAGAACACTATCCCTGATGAATACGGATGCAAAAATTCTCACCAACATATTAGCTAATAGGCTCCAACAGTCCATGAAAAGGATGATTCACCACAACCAAATCGAATTTACTCCTGGGCTGCAAGCATGGTTCGACAACCGCCAATCAATCAATGGAATCCATGATCTTCATAGAAGAAAGAACAAGAAACATAGGGTCCTCTCAATAGATGCAGAAAAAGCATTGGACAAATTACAGCATCCTTTCTTGATCAAAACTCTTCACCGTGGAGGGATAGAGGGTACATACCTCCACATCATAAAAGCCCACGGCGAATATCATTCCCAATGGGGAAAAACTGAGAGCTTTTCCCTTCAGGTCAGGAACACGACAGGGATGTCCATTCTCATCACTACTGTTCAACATAGTACTAGAATTCCTAGCATCAGCAATCAGACAACAAAAAGAGATAAAAGGCGTCTGAATCGGCAAACAAGAAGTCAAACTCTCGCCTTTTGCAGACAAGAGGATATTTTCTGTAGAAAACCCAAAAGACTCCGCCCCAAAATGGCTAGAACTCATTCAGGAATCCTGTAAAGTAGCAGGATATAAAATCAATGTACAGAAATCACTTGCATTTGTCTACAGCAACAATGCAACAGAAGAAAGAGAAACTAAGGAGTCCATCCCATGTATAATTGCACCCAAAACCATAAGATATGAAGGAATACATCTCACCAAAGAGGCAAAGGACCTGTACTCAGAAAACGACAGAATAGTCATGAAAGAAATGGAGGAAGACACAAAGAAATGGAAAAACGTTCCCATGTTCATGGATTGGAAGAACAAATACTGTGAAAATGTCTATGCTACCTAAAACAATCCACACATTCAATGCAATCCCTATCAAAATACCATCCACATTTTTCAAAGAACTAGAATGAATCCCCAAATTTGTATGGAAGCAGAAAAGACCCCAAATAGCCAAAGAGATGTTGAAAAAGAAAACCAAATCTGGTGACAACCCAATTGCAGACTTCAAGCTCTATTACAAAGCTGTAATCATCAAAATAATATGGTACTGGCACAAAAAAGCAAACCCGTAGATCAATGGAACAGAACAGAGAAACCAGAAATGGACCCTCAACTCTAGGGTCAACTGATGTTACTCAAAGCAGGAAAAACTATCCAATGGAAAAGAAAGTGTCTTCAATAAATGGTGCTGGGAACATGGGACAGCCACATGCAGAATAAAATGACCACTTCCTTATACCATACACAAAAAATAGATTCCAAATGGAGGAAAGACCTCAATTTGAGACAGGAATTCCTCCAAATCCTTGAGGAGAACAGAGGCAGCAACCTCTTTGACCTCAGCCAGAGAAACTTCTTCTAGACATGTCTCCAAAGGCAAGGGAAAAGAAAAGCAAAAAGGAACTATTGGGATTTCATCAAGATAGAAAGCTTTTGCACAGCTAAGGAAACAGCGACAAAACCAAAAGACAACAAACAGAATGAGAGAAGATATTTTCAAAGGACATATCAGATAAAGGGCTAGTATCCAAAATCTACAAAGAACTTACCAAACTCAACAGCCACAGAACAAATAATCCAATCAAGAAATAGGCCAAGGACAGGAACAGATATTTCTCCAAAGAAGACATCCAAATGGCCAACAGACCCATGAAAAAGTGCTCAACATCCCTCGACATTAGGGAAATACAAATCCAATCCATAATGAGATACCACCTTACACCAGTCAGAAAGGCTAAAATGAACAAGGCAGGAAACAACAGGTGTTGGTGAGGATGTGGAGAAAGGGGAACCCTTTTCTACTGTTGGTGGGAATGCAAGCTGGTGAAGCCACCCTGGAAACCAGTGTGGATATTCCTTAAGAAGTTGGAATTAGAGCTACCCTACAACCCTGCAATTGCACCACTGGGTATTTACCCTAAAGGTACAAATGTAGTGATCTGAAGGGGCACCTGCACCCTAATGCCTATAGCAGCAATGCCCACAATAGCCAAAGTATGCAAAGAACCCAGACATCCATCGACACATGAATGGATATATATGGATATATATACCGTTGAATACTATGCAGCCAACAAAAAATTAAATCTTGCCATTTGCAACGATTTGGATGGAACTAGAGGGTATTATGCTAAGAGAGATAAGTCAATCAGAGAAGGACAATTATCATATGATCTCACTGATATGTGGAATTTAAGAAACAAGACAGAAGATCATAGGGGAAGAGAGGAAAAAAGTAAGATGAAACCAGAGAGGGAGACAAAGTATAAGAGACACTTGCACTCAGGAAACAAACTAAGGGTTTCTGAAGGGGAGGAGGTTGGGGAACAGGGTGGCTGGGTGATGGGCTTTGGGGAGGGTATGTGCTGTGGTGAGCACTGTGTGTTGTGTAAAACTGAAGGCTCTCAAACCTGTACCCCTGAAACATATAACACATATGATCATAATAAAAAAGAAGTGAAATAAAAACATTTAGAATACAAATTGTAAACTAAGTAAAAATAAAATAAATTATCTCACAGAAGGCAGGAAAGGAAAGGAAAGGAAAGGAAAGAAGGAAGAAAGAAAAGAGAAAGAAAAAGAAACCTCAGAAACTAATCCATACATGTATGGTCTTAACTTATGACACAGCAGCAGAAAATATACAATGGAGAAAAGATAGTCTCCTCGGTGAAGTCCTGGGAAAACTGGACACTAAATGCAGAAGAATGTGATTGATCACTTTCTTACACCACACATACAAATTATGAATGGATGAATGACTTGAACAGAAGAACCGAATCCATAAACCACAAATTCCGTAAAAAGAAGAAAACACAGGTAGTAAGTTTCTCGATATTGGTTTTGGTGAAGAGTCTTCTACATCGGACACCAAAAGCAAAGTCAGCAAAAGCAAAAATAAACAAGTGGAACATGAAACTGAAATTTCTGCATGACAAAAGAAACCATCAAACCCTTAAAAGACAACCTACCCAGTGAGGAAAAATATCTGCACATCATATGTGTGAGAAGAGACTAATATCCAGAATACACAAAACACTCCTTCCCAGCCAAACAAAAACTAAATAAAAACTGGGGAGAATATGTGAATAGATACTTTCCAAAGATGGCATACAGGGGGCCAAAAGACACAGAAAAAGTTGTTCAACCTCACTAATTGATGTCAGGGAAACATAAGTCCAAACCACAGTCAGCTATCCCCTCACAACTGTTGGAACAGCAACTGTCCCAGAGACAGACACCAGGTGTGGTCAAGGGTTTGCACACAGGGGACCCTGTGCACTGTTGGTGGGAATGGAAATTGGTGCAGCCACTATGACCAACGCTGTGGAGGTTCTGGGAAAAAACTAACACGTCTACCACATGACCCGATAATTGCTCTCCTGAGTATTTCTTTGGAGAACACAAAAACACTCCCTCAAAAAGAGAGATGCACTCCCATGTTCACTGCAATATTCTTCACAATAACCAGACATGGAAACATCGACCTTGGGAGCATGACGCTAAGGAACTCAGACACAGAAAAACACACACCAGAGGCTCTCAGGCACATTCCACAAAGAATCCAAAAAGTACTGAACGCGGACATACTGCAAACAGATTTGTGATTCCCAGATTCAGGGAAGGGGAGACAGGGGTGAAGGTGGCCAAAGGTGCCATGTTTGAGTGATCAAATCCGCAAGTCATGGAATGTTCTGTGCCGCATGGACACTAAAGCTAACCCTGCAGGATGGGGTATACACTCCCCTGCTATCTGCAAGTACAGTGTTCCTAGGAAACCTTTCACAGCAGAACTGGTGTAAATGGAAAAGGGAAAGACCATTCATTTCTTCAGAAAAAGGAGTGAGCCTGCTCAGACACCAACAGTTCCTTCTCTTCAGCTCTTCTCTGGCCTCAGGACACAACATCCTAATGGATGCCCAAAAGAAATGGAGAGAAAGCACAGCAGATGCTCACAGACACAATTCAAAGTGCTGGTGGCTGGATGCGGAGAGCAGTGCCCAGGAAGGCAGATGCACCAGTGGGGTGCATCCTGCCTCTGTAGTGGTTCCCTGCAAAACAGATGCTGAACCGCAATGCCCACTTTTTGACCTTTTTCGTAAGAGGGAAATCCTCTTCAGGTTTCTTCCTGCTGCTGGAGATGGGTAATAACGTGGATCTTTCCAAAAAGCCAAGTGTCTTCCCATGAACTTTGAGAAAAGTGGGGGAGACTTGTACTTGAAAGTTGCTGAGGGAGTAAAAGTTCAAAGTTCTCCCAGACACAAACATCAGGAGATCCACTGTGAAAGGCACTTTCCTCAGCAGGTGGAACACAGACTACCTCCTACCCCCAGAAACCTCCTCTTTCGCCTTGCTTGGGACAACCAACAAGAGCTGGGAGTTACCTCA
The DNA here is from genome assembly GCA_002007465.1 of Ailurus styani. Taxonomy (NCBI): domain Eukaryota; kingdom Metazoa; phylum Chordata; class Mammalia; order Carnivora; family Ailuridae; genus Ailurus; species Ailurus styani. Next base: position 979,013 of record LNAC01000590.1, read on the forward strand.
ATTCCTCCTTTCCCCCATTCCCAATATCGGACCCATTGGCAAATCCTGTGAGCTCCATCTTCAATAGGTACCCAGAATAACACTCACCCATCCTTCCAAGCCACCTGTCTGGTCCACACTGGAGCCCATCTCTTGCCTGAGTTCCTGGAAAAGCTCCATCATGGACCTCCCTTGTCCATCCTCAACCCGGGGTCATCGGTTCTCGACACTGTAGCCAGGATGGTCCAGTGAAACAGGGTCACATGCGGTCATGGCCCTGCAGTGGCTTTCTGTCACCTCCCTGAAGTCATGTCCTAAGCTGTCTCCTGTGGCCACAGGGCCTTCTTACTGCTCCTGAACATATGTGTTATGTTCCTGCCCCAGGGCCTTTACATATGCTTCCCCTTCCATTTAGAAGGCATCACTCACTTTCTTTAGAACTTGACTCAAGCATCCCCTTCCCAGTGAAGTCCTACCTGGTCCCTATGTGAATAGCAAGCACTACTGGCACCTCTCCTTCAGCACCCCAGCCCTGTCTCCTACTTTTTATTTCCAGAGCAGCAATCACAGTCACCAGGTCATCTTGGCAAGGGAGAAATGGGGGCCTACTCAGATGGTTGCACCACTGACTCCCTCCAATTTCCTAGTCCAGAGCCCTGGGGGAAGAGGGGACCAGAGCTCTTGCACAGCCAGGATGCCCGAGACAATGGGTCCCCCTGCTGCACCCTGAAGACCATCACAAAAATGAGCCCTAAGAGGAATCCACTTGCACATGAAACCTGAAACCAGACACCTTCCTCGATTACAGGGGAGCACACACACTTCCTCCCCTTGCCTGATGTGCTCATCTGAGAAAGCTGAGCAGAGAAGCATCCCAGGGTCCAAATCTCCCTCTGGCCAAGGTCCTGGGAAACCGACATCTCTCCTCCCTGCACCAGCTGCCGGAGTCCAGCTCCAGCAGGTCCAGGGGTCCCCAAAGGAAAGGACGGCATCGGCGACATGAAATGAGGAGATGGACTCAAATAATGCTCAGGAGTCTCCTAAACCTCAGGGCTCGGGGTGCTTTATTTATATCATTGTAACAGAGGATGACCAAAGACATAACCAAGATGATTATTTACTGATCAAAGGAACCTTTGTAGATGCACCTGGTGGTTTTCCCCCAGAGGCCTGATTGATGAAGCCTGCTTTGCTTATCTGTATCGTGCCCCTTTTTATGGTTACTCCTAGTTCTGTTTTAAATCATGGGTTTTGTGCAAGGTCATTTAGCCCTAAGGCTAAATGCCACTTATCCTGGGGGAGGCACAGCATAGCGCCAGACTCTACTTCTGGCAGACAATCAGAATTCTACTCAGGCATGCCTATCTATAGGGGAATGAATTATTATCACGTCTGGCTGTGTTTTACTACAACTATGTCAGTCCTAATTTTATATTCTGATTAATAACACATCACCTATGATTAACAAGCCTAACCTATTCTAGATATTTCTGGCACTATGTATCATTTGAACTATAAGCCATTAAACGGGAGGGGGTTGAATGAATGCACTGCCCATTGCGATCTCCTCACTCTGTGGGAGGGCCATGGTGCTCCATCCCTTGCAGAGGGAGTTCACCACTTCGACCACGCAGATGACTTACATCAACCAGCCACCTGTAACTGACCTCTGGCATCCTGTGCTGCAGCAGAATGGTGCACCTGTTCCTCCTTCCTGGGACGTCATCCCAAACCAGGTTTTGCTGCACAGTTTTCAGGAAGGAACCAGCAGCAGCAGTAGGCTGCCCAGATGAGGTGTCAGTCTCACACATCAGGCCCCACTGGGAACTATAGCTTCAAGGAGACTGGTGTGCTGTGTGGTCTTGGAACATAATGGCAGGAGCTGAGATTTCAGTTCCACATGAAAACTGTCTTCTTCCACACAATACAGTGGAGGATTTCTCAGGGGTGTGGCTCTGGAGGAAGTGCTGCTGCTGGCTGAATTCACAGACACCAGGCAGAGGACACCTGCAGTACCTCATCTGAGGAAGCAAGGGGCACACTGGGCAAGAATCAATCATGCTGCCCGTGGGCTGCTTCCCACCAAGCCCCCTGCTGAGACGAGGGCTTGAGAACCCAACAGGAAGCAACTTTCACATCACATCTGCAGCAGGAGGGCTGGCCAAGGACAGAGCCCTGTCCCTGGACAAAGCTGGCCTGCCCATCAAGAGCGATGGCCCACTGCCACGGCCTCCCAATATCCCAGCTATCTGCTCTGACTACCCTGCCAGGCTCACACCTGCTGAGACGGTGACTCCTGAAACCCAGAGACTGCTTTCCACCCCAGCTCAATGCTACTCACAGAGAAGCAAACTCCAGTCTCAGACATGTGTTCATCGTTAGCTCTGGAATTCCCTGGGTTGGTATACACTGCTCCACCACCAAGGTGTTCCTTCCAGATCATTCCTCAAGTGCCCTAGGGTTTCAAGCTGGCCTTCAAAAGGCAGAAATGGGTCCTATGAGGCAGACCAGCTGAGTGACTCTGTAGCAGGAAACTCGGACAACATCCTTCCTGAACACCAATGCTTCCAAGTCCATGCTTCAAACCTTCCCTCACTGGGCACGGAGCACCATTTCAGCATGAACCCTCCTCTTTCAAATCTCTTGTCTCCCATTCCTTCAAATCAGAGACCAAGCTCCAGGGACCACTCTATTTTCCCTTCAGAGAAGTAAGGAAAAGAATAGAACAAAACACTACGTGTGCACAGCACACTTCTATCCACATAGAATTCCTTGTTCTTTCTCATACGGGCAGCCCTACATTACCCATCTTCATGAGAGATGCCACAAGTTCAGTCCTCATCCATATATTGGATCTTATGTTTTTCCTTTGGTTATTTGTATCTCAAAGTCAATGTCAAGATTGCTTTCTTAAAATCACAAGAATAATCGTGACATGGTCATGTAAAGGTCTGGATCTCCATAACCAGACAACATGGCTCTAGTTCAGATAAGGATGAAGACACAACCTCGTCCCAGGAAGCAAAGCCCACACCCTCAGGCATCCTGACATGCCTCATGGGTGAGGAGTTCCTTTGCTCCATGGAGTTGTCCAAGTGCAAAGGATACAGGCACCCTCCAGGGTTCATTCTGTTTTCTTCATAAACTCCACAGTTCAAGTCGCAAGTGATTCTCAGGGTCACATTTCAGAGCCCAAGATGGGCCACCAGGTGAGCAGCAAACCGCCCTCCCGCCCCTGCCACCACCAGGGAAGGCTAATAGGGGCTTGTGTTCCACTGGGAGCACAATAAGTCTCTCTCCATGCTCCTAACCAACCTACTCTCCTCCTCCATTTCTCCCCCTCACAAAGGGCACTCACCCTGCCACAGCTCTAAGGCTGTGCTTTACTTTAAAAAATAACTTCTTTTTTTTTTAAGATTTTATTTATTTATTTATTCTGCACAGAGAGACACAGCAAGAGAGGGAACACAAGCAGGGGGAGTGGGAGAGGGAGAAGCAGGCTTCCCACTGAGCAGGGAGCCCAATGCACAGCTCAGTCCCAGGATGCTGGGATCATGACCTTAGCCGAAGGCAGATGCTGAATGACTGAGCCTCCAGGTGCCCCTCAAAAATAATTCCTAATATCAGAAAGTGGTTTACAGAAGAGAAAAACATGAACCCCCACCAAGGACTCTTTGACTACTTCAGAAGACTGCTTTCCCACTGTTTCATTAAAACAGGAAAGAAAAGCACGCAGATTGGCCCTTCCACCAGCAGGTCTCATTCACTTCATTGATTGAAAGAAGAACAGGAAATAAAAGAAGAACAGATGTTCTGATGACCCGTCCTTCCCACCATCTAACTTTTGGAACTTCACCCACACACAAAGAACAAAGCACAAACCAATGTCTTGGCCTGGCAACGGAGAGAAGTCTGAATTGGAGTGACAGGTCAGACGATGAGGTTGTGTGTGTTGGGTGAGGCTGGTGGCAGAGAAGAAGGTGCTCTGCAAACTCTCCACCTGTGCCTCACCTGTCCTCATCCAGGAACCTGCTGACAGCCCTGACCTGTCACACCTGTCACACGGAGGACACACGGTCACCCCTGGAGCCAGCCCTGCCCACAACCTCTTGCAGAATGTACTCGGCTCTCCTCTGGACCCCTGTCAGCTCTACCCAGACCAGGAAGTCCCCTGTCTGCTGCAAAGCTCCAGGATCCAACCCCCACCTTCCAAAATAACACTGGCCCAGGGATTTCCTGAGAAAGGCAGAAGGCCACCTCCTGAATGGTTAACACCTACTTTCCTCTTCTGTCGTATGTTCTCTGCACTTATCTCTTTACCTGGGCAAACTGTAAGTAACACATCCATGGGACGAGAACATGCTGAGATCTGAATCTTTCATTGCAGCTTTCCAAGGACTCCTTATGCAGTAAGAAGCTAGTGCATCCTACCGCAGTGTGTTTGAAAACTATCAGCTACAGGATAGAAGAGCAAAAGTCACTCCATTTTTACCTCACTCTTCATGAAACAGAACATGGTCTTCTTCTTTTCTTCGTGGACTTCAATTCCAGCTAGTTTCCATGCAGTGTTCATTCCTTTGCTTCAGGGGTAGGATTTAGTGATTCCTCACCTGCATACAACAGCCGGTGCTCATCACAAGTGCCCTCCCTAATAGCCGGCACCCATTTACCCCTCCCCCCCATGCACCTGCCCTCCGGCAGTCCTTGGTTTGTGCTCTAAGGTTGGGTCTGTTTCCTCCTTTGCCTACCTGCCTCCCCCCACTATGTTCATCTGTGTTCTTTCCGAAATTCTAGAGGAATGAAATCAGCGGGTATTTGTCTTTCCTTACAGATTTTGCTTAGCTTAATCCACTCTAGAGCCATCCGCCTCCTTGCAGGTGGTAAGATTTCATTCTTTGCTTTTTTTTTTTTAAGATTTTATTTATTTATTTGACACACAGAGAGAGATTACAAGTAGGCAGAGAGGCAGGCAGAGAGACAGGGAGAGGAGGAAGCAGGCTCCCTGCTGAGCAGAGAGCCCGATGCGGCCTCGATCCCAGGACACTGAGATCATGACCTGAGCCGAAAGCAGAGGCCTCAACCCAATGAGCCACCCAGGCGCCCAAGATTTCATACTTTGTGAAGCTGGGTCCTATTCCATTGTATATCTATTTCCCACATCTTCTTCCTCCATTCATCAGTGAATGGACATTGGGACTCCCTCCATAGTTTCACTATTGTTGATAATGCTGCTATAAACATCACAGTGCTTGTACACCATTGAATGTGCATTTTTGTGTCCTTTGGTTAAATATCTAGGAGTGCAATTGCTGGATCCTAAGGTTGTTCAATTTTTAGCTTTGGGCGGAACCACCATACTCTTTTCCAGAGTGGCTGCAGCAGCCTGCATGCCCACCAACAGTGCAGGAGGGTTCCACTTTAAGCAAAATAGTACCTGCCAGCAATTTCCTAAGGAGGAAACAGAAAACCTGTGGGATGACCTGAGTCACCCAGCATCAGGCAAGCAGTTCCAGAAATTCACCCCAGGGTTCCTGACACCAAGCCTCTCAAAGGCAGCAGTGTGCCTCTATCCAGGACAATTCCCAAAGACTCACCTTCTGACTTCACCACCAATGAAACTACAGAGAAAACACGGTGTGTCCAAATATCTAGATGATCCATTTAGTGAAACTAGAAAGTCGAGCTTCACTTTTAAATCGTAAAAGGATCCTTGGAATCATTTTCGTTTTCCCTCTGCCCTCATTGTAACTCTTTGGATGAAAAGACTAATCAATTAGGAAACATCACCTTTGGGCGCCTGGGTGGCTCAGTGGGTTAAAGCTTCTGCTTTCGGCTCAGGTCATGATCTCAGCGTCCTGGGATCGAGGCCCGCATCGGGCTCTCTGCTCAGCGGGAAGCCTGCTTCCTCCTCTCCCTGTCTCTCTGCNTAATCAATTAGGAAACATCACCTTTGGGCGCCTGGGTGGCTCAGTGGGTTAAGGCCTCTGCTTTCGGCTCAGGTCATGATCT
>LNAC01000591.1:0-53880 GCA_002007465.1 Ailurus styani
AGTTTGATAGCTCTCTGGTTGAATTCCTGGGACCTGATGATAATCGGTCTCCTACTCCTCCTCCATCTTGCTGCTCCTGTCTGGAAAGGCAATCTTATTTTTGAGGTGAATGGAAATGCACCTCCTGATTTCTCCAGGACTAGTTTCTTATATCAAAGTATTGGAGAACAATGCAAGCCTATGTCTCAGGGTATGCCCTGAACAGGAAAAATGTGAAAAGAAGATTGCTGAGCTCTGCAGAAGCTCTCTCCTTCCACACTACCCCAACTACTGGCCACCGTATTTGTGATGGCCTCCCACTGGTCCCCATCTCATACCTCTGCAACATCAGGCATGGTTCTACTCATTGGTTCTTACTGGTTTATTTTCTCCTCACACCCAACAGAAGAGCAAAGATCTAATTTCTATTGGCTCACAGTTTTTATCTGGCAGGAAGACAAGGTGAATGAAACACACCATTTTCCTGGCTGCTTTCAGTTAGCTGATTCTTCAGAGTTTTAAGCCCAAACATACTTGTTGTAGGAATTCTAAACATGATAGCATGCATTTTATTCCTCTTTCCAAGGGTAATGAACGAAGTGATGTTAGGCGTGGGAAAATTCCCAAACATACACCGACATCTGCTTCACCTTTCCTCATTCTCTAGGGTTAGATGACCACAAATGAAATTTAAAGAAATATTCTATCTAGAAGGTTTATCAGCTTCTCTCAATCTCTATGTCCTTGTCTGTTAAATGGGAATAATAAGAATGCTTATCGCTATCCACCAGAGTTGTCATAAATGTTAAGGAAGAAAATGTAAAGGCACCTGGGTGCCTCAGTCAATTAAGGGTCTGCCTTCTGCTCAGGTCATGATCCCCGGGTCCTGGGATCAGGCTCCCTGCTCAGTAGGGAGCCTGCTTCTCCCTCTCCCTCTCCCTCTGCCTGCTGCTCCCCTTGCTTGTGCTCTCTCTAAATACTATCTTAAAAAAAAGGAAGATAATGCAGAGAACATTGTTTCATAAGCCACTAAGGGGCTTACGATTATTAGTTAATATTTTTATTAGCTTCAAAATATAAACCATAATTCTACTCATTACTAACAGAAGCCATAAAAAAGACAAACATTCAAGATTATAGTAAGGATGGTAACAGCCAGAGCAATTTACCACTGTTCATCAAACACATATTAATTGTGTACATTTAAATATAAATTCCACAAATTTCTTGTTTTCTAATTCAACAATTTCTTTTTAAATTTTTATTGATTCCATCCTTATATTTCCTTTAAGTTTGTTTTTCTGTTCTCTTCTTCTAATTTCTTGAGTTGGGTGTTGAATTTACCCATATCCATCCATTATTATTTAACAATGGAGGAATTTAAAAGTACAAATTTGCCTCTGAGAGTAACTTTGGTCATATCCCAAGTGTTTGATATGCAGTATTATTATTTGCTATTTTATAAGTGGTCTATAAGTACAGTTTGAGTTTCCCTTTGGTTTAAATTTCTTGGAGAGAGTATTAATATCCCTCCATTCCTTGGAAGAAGTTAGATTTTTTGGTTCTCACTTCCTTTAATAATTTCTACCTCTATTGTATGCTGGTCAGAAGATATTGAGGATAAATTTTCTGTTTATTTTTATTTTTGGACTTTATTTAGATTTGCTTTGTGGCTTACCGTATGATCAATTTCTGTCAATACTCCTATAAACACATGAAGAGGAAAAATATGAAATTCTAATTTTCTTAGACATAAAATTCTACATATATTTATTAAATACCTCATTAGTTAAATTATTTATCTTCTCTGTTCTGTGATTTTTCAAATGGGTGATCCATCCATGAGCTTCAGAAGAGCTGTACTTTTTTTTTTTAATAGAGGGAAGGTTCATAGTTTTTTCAGGTTCTCAAAGAGATCTGTGACTCCTCTGCTCTATGCCCTACTTGATCTGTGAAGGACTAAGAAAGGGAAGTTAAATTACTAAATATAACTTAAAATCATCATTAAAAACCATCCTCAAACAAAAATTATAATTATTTTGTTAATGTACAGGATTCCTGAGAAACTGTCATGTTGATATTTACTATATTGCTAAGTGGCCTTTGTTAATTTTATTCTGGGCCTTGGAATGACACTCACAAAGAGTCTGGGCTTTATAGGATGGCAGGAAAGGGCCAAGTCCCTTAATCAAAATTTACCAAATCTGGAACAAGCTGGTCACATATATTCTGTTTTGCGTATGAGTTTTCTCACTGGGTCTCTTGCAGTGTCCTCTGATGAATTCCGTGTGCCTCCCCTGAATACTTCTCCTCAGTTGATACTTTGAGGAGACAGTCCCACTTTGGAAAGCTAATCACGCCTTAAGGTCACTCAGTTCAGTACTTCCTCAAGTGAGGCAGGGAAATAAATGCATCAGTTTCTAGGATGAGAATGACAACCACTTAATAGCCGAAAGCCAAATTACAGATGTGTTTGGAACAGGAAGTATCTGCTGGCAAACAAGTCATGTATTTTGAAACCATGGATGTGAAGAAATTAAAGTCTACCTTAAGAGAAAAACTGAAGAGTTTTCCACTAAAAACTAAAAATTAAAATGAATAGGGAGGATTGAAGCTATAACCTATGCTCCTACAAAAGTCCCTATGCCTAATTCTCAGAAGTACTAGAAATTCACAGGGCTGACTTATCCATTAGGCTCACAGTATTATCATACCATGCACAAATGGCCCATGACATGTTCAGGGCTCATTGAGATACCCTAATTGCAACTGCTTTAAAAATCAGGGGAAAATGATAATAATAATGGATATAGAATCATGAATCCAGCCTAGATTATGTTTGCCTTTATACCAATGTGGTCATAAAATATAATATATAATTTTTTTCTGGAAGAGGCACCCATGAAAGCAAAAGTGCCTACAACCCCTGAAAGTTGTAGTGGGATCGTGGAAATTATTGTTTACTCAATGTGGCTACTGGTCAGTACCTGAGCAGATGCCTTGTGAAGGTTGCCTTGATGTGTGTTTATGCATGGTTTTGAGGCATTGTTTAGAACAGATTATATTCTCTTAGGAGAACAGGGATTGAGGCTACGGAGCTTCTTCACGTCAGTGTATCCTTCTTTCTGTTTGCTTCACTCTGGCTCTTTCTACCCATGAACGTTTTTTACTTACTTATCTCATGACCCAATAGTGTCTAGCCCCAACTAAGCATCAGATTTACTACTGATGTTGGTTTTCTGTGGGTCAGAATTCAAATTCTCTGCTGGAGTTTCCTCTAGTCAGGTGTTCAACACAGATGAAATTAGCTGTAACTAATCCTTCCCCTCTCATTCTCCCCCACCACACACGCATGCACACACACTCCGACATGTCCCTCAGTACCCATGGTAGGTATGTCTAGCCCTTCTGGAAGCTCCTTTGGACTGCTAATGAAATGTTTTCTACTATGTAGCTTTAATATGGGTCAATTACACTCACAGCAGAAAACAGTCACAGGAAGATGAGCCTGGCAGTAAGTAGTGGTCTAATTCTAATTACATTATTATAATTTTTCATGTCCTCGATTGTCATTTTTGCCACATATTCAACACATGGGAAACAGAAGGGCCCTCCCCAGGAAATGTCCTTTACAGAGACTGTCCAATCTAGGCATGTCTCAGTGAAGGCCACATTGCATAATCAGGCAGGACTCCTGCCTTGAGACTAAGCCATTCTCTGAAGATGAATGATACCCCACTGAGTCTCTTTTTTGCTGGGTAAGTGACCTAGCTGAGTAAGTATCCACATCACATACACTTCCTGTCACTTTGGGATTGTAATAAGGCTTCTTCATTAATGATTCTGTATTAGGAACATCTGAGTAGATGTGACTTTAATAGCAAGTTGAATTTTATTTAATTATCACAGTGTCATACACCTTTCTACATTTGTAGAATTTTAATATTCAATAAGCACCATATTGTTTCACTGTAAAGAAGTAGTATGATTGGTGCATAGCAATTTGGTATGACTAAGACATACATTGTCTATCTCAAACAAGATGAACCCTGAGAAAGAAAAAAACTTTTATCGGTCATATTTCCCATTTATATGTACCATTCCTATTTAAAATTGAAGAACAGGAAAGATTAGGTCCTTTTTGATAANACATATTGTTTCACTGTAAAGAAGTGGTATGATTGGTGCATAGCAATTTGGTATGACTAAGACATACATTGTCTATCTCAAGATGAACCCTGAGAAAGAAAAAAACTTTTATCTGTCATATTTCCTATTTATATGTACCATTCCTATTTAAAATTGAAGAACAGGAAAGATTAGGTCCTTTTTGATAAGAAGAAAGCTTTGAGTAAAAAAAGACTGATCAATGACAGCTGTTTTTCTTTTAATATTATCTTACTAATAGAGAAATAGAAAAAAATCTGTCATGGGTATTGTAACAGCCAGGATTCAGATTTTGAAGAACAGAATCTATTCAGCAAGTTTAAGAGAAAGGGATTTATTAAAGGCTATTTTATTGTTTATTGTGCCATTGGGAAGTGAAGAATCACCTCCTAGATTGAACTTGCAAGAACGACTCCCAAAATGACTGTGGATCTGGGTCAAGGGAGCAGCTGCTTCTGCAATGGTCAAGAAGCTGAAGATTCAGGAAGCTAATATCCCAGCTGCCTGCTCCTGGATACCCTGCCTTTCTGCCCAAGACTCTCCCCACACCAGCCAAGCAGTGTGACATCTTGTCTCTCGTTCCATGTGGCTTTAGTTCTAAATTAAAGTCTCATTTGACTATACTTGATTTGTGAAACTCTACCTGCAAGGAAGTCTGAGAATTGTAGCTTTTAGCTTTCTGGCCTCTACATGCTAAAAAGGTTCCAGAATGGGGGTCAATGAGCCAACTGAGTGTATTTACTCTGGGTTTATAATTGGGTATTACCGAAAACCTGAGTAACTTTGCAGGTGAAAATCAGATATGGTCATCTTTGGGGTTTATTTTTTTCCTCCTTTCAGGACTGGAATTGTATTAATCCTAATCTTTGGTTCATGATACACTAACATCAGTGATCTACATATGGATCTCAAAGTACTTAATGATATAATAAACATCATAGACCTACTGACCACTAGCATAAAAGCTAGGTCCATGACAACAACTTATCTAATCAAGCATCTCTTGACATTCCCCTATCCTACGAAACCATCAGCCTGCATTTCATGTNGCATAAAAGCTAGGTCCATGACAACAACTTACATCTAATCAAGCATCTCTTGACATTCCCCTATCCTACGAAACCATCAGCCTGCATTTCATGTTTTATTGCATTGATATGTATTCTTATAAAACACCTTTGCAAAAAATTTTTAGAAGTCTCTATACTGTTATAAAAATGGGATTAGGGGTGCCTGGGTGGCTCAGTCATTAAGCCTCTGCCTTCAGCTCAGGTCATGATCCCAGGGTCCTGGGATCAAGCCCTACATCGGGCTCTCTGCTTGGGGGGAAGCCTGCTTCTCTCTCTTCCACTCCCCCTGCTTGTGTTCCCTCTCTCGCTGTCTCTCTCTCTGTCAAATAAATAAATAAAATCTTTAAAAAAATGGGATCATACCCTATGTAATCCTTTGGTTCTTCCTTTTTTTATGGAATGTTCTGTTGCTAAATTCATCCATATTTTTGTATTTCACCATAGTTCATTTCAACTGTATTCTGTTGCTGAATATGGCAATATTTCATCATGTAAATACACACCCATTTTTTCTTTTCATAGATATTTGGGCTACTTCAGAGTCTGGACACAGTGAACAATGATGCTATAAACATTCTTTCAAATGTAGAAGAATTTCTTTGGGGGTGTCTACCAAAGATAGAATTGCTGGATCATGGGGATTTTTAAGTTTGGGTTGGACTTGTGTATGTTGAAGTTCATAAAAAATGTTTAATTTCAGCCAAGTCTGGCTAAAAAGTAGTAAACTAGCATAATCATCACAAGAATATAAAATATAGGACTTAAGAAGTTTACCATTTGGAGAAACAAGGGTTTATCTTTGGCATTTTTGTACCTGCTTCTCTGCTGACATACTTCTTCCCTAGGAACCCAACACACCCTTCCCATTCTCAGTTGAGAGTGTCAGCTAATATAAGTTCCTCGATACTCAACAATCATCCTTCTCAGACCACAGCCTCAGGATGATGATCTCTCTAACATTTGGCCAAAATCCCTTCCTGTAACACTACACCCTTAGCCTTTGAAACACACAGCTATTCTGCCACATTGAAGAGAAATCTCAGGGTTCCAACTGCACCCGCAGGAAATTCATCAGGCCATAGAGTGTCCAGCTTGATTTAGTATAACATAATCATCAGACTGTGAGTAGACATTTGATTTACATCAGGCTGCCTAAGCTTTAGAGAGAACCCTTAAATTTCACATCTGTCATGAGATGGGTTCCCCTGGGAAGAGACTCTAAGATTTATGTGCACGTGGTTTATGGGGAGGACTCTCAGTTACAACAGCTGCCAGGGAATGAGAAAAGCTGGATTAGACAAAAGGAGAGGTTGAACCATTATACAGTTGTAACAGAGCCTTCAGCTGATTCTCTGGGAAGCTCTAATGTTGAGATGACCTTTCAGAGATCTCCCATTTGAGCAAGGGAGCTACAGCATTTGTTCCCCATTTAGACCCTAGTCTAAAGACCCTGGATCCTATCCAGGCTGCCCCCCAGAAAGAGGGCATGATCTTGAGTGAGACAGTTCCCTTTGACCAAAGGTGATTCATGGGGAAGGCCTCCAGGCTGCTGGGGGGATGAATGCTCAGGCCTGTAGAGGGGATTTGAGGTAGCATATCACAGCACCCACACAAGTCCATCTCTTGTTGTACATGAACCTACTTGCTTCTTACAAACTCACGCTATCTTGGAACAACAACCTGAGGATTCTTGTTGGCCTTTTTTCTTGGGGAAACTGACAAGATGAAAGTTAGTCGTCTAACAAAGTTAGTTAATAGGCAGCTGCAAATGGTCCTAAGGCTGCAAATAATCCCCCTCTACTTCTCATTCTAAATTCCCCACATCCTAGCTAGCACCTCTGCTGGTGAAGTGATTCAGACTCTCATTCCTGTGGGGTCTGAATCCCCTGGTCAACATGCAATTCTTAGATCATGGCCACTGTTAGAAGTAAACATGAGAATCATAAGAGACACTGTAGTGGTTCACCTGGGTGCTGAATATATTCTTTCTCACTCCTGTTGTGTAAAAATAACCATCTCTCCTCCTAATGATAAGGTTCAATTACCCTCGACAGGCTGATGACTCCTTTCCTTGCCTACTGGTCTTGGCAAAAGCCCAAAGAGATTAGATGACAACCATAGCTTAAAGTTCAATGGGACCCTTAATTGTACCTTAATGCTTACAGTCTACATCTGGGGATCAGAAGTTCTAGATCTGCAGAACCAAGGGTTATGAAGATAGAAGCATAAATTTTTCAAGCAGTTTACAGAGGGTGATGATAAGTGGGACTACTACTTTCACTGTTTAGTTCCTGGACCCATGTAGCCTATGTACTGGGGACACAGTACTTTATAATGATCATTGGTTTAGGGTATATAATGGGTCCTAGAGGATGTGTCCCATATTCATAAAGCATTATCTCCAATCTGGTGCCTTAATTATGTCTTCAAAGAGTGGTTCCATTGCTCTATCCGGCCAACATCTTCTTGGTGGTGCAATGTAAAATAGGATCAATGCCTCACATGGTATGAACTCCTTTGTAGTAGTGGATCCCTTGATCAACTGCAACTTTATGTGGGATCCCATGCCAACAGATTGGTTATTCCATGAGCCCTCTGATAGTGCTGGATGAAGTTATATGAGCAGGAAAGAAAAACCCATTGCTAGAATATATGTAAAATCCTGTCAAGATGAAGTGCCACGTCAAAGAGGTCCCATGTAATTATTTTGCCATCAAATGGAAGGTTAGTTTCTTCTAAGAATAATATAATATTGAGAGCTCAATCCTAACCTCTGTGGCTGTCAGGTTAGACATTTCACAGCAACAGTAACTGTAACTTTCCCAGTAACTTGGAGACTGGGAACCCATGTTCTGGGCGCCATACATAGCCTTATTCCTTGAAAACATAGCTTCTCTGGTCATGTGCCCATTGTGCCAGTACTGGAGTGGGCAAGTCATTCTGCCTACTTGGTGGTTTAGTGCCTCTTTCATGGTGAAGGCTCTCCAGTGTGAATTAACACATCATAAAAAGATCTTCACACTTTGTGCCCACTCCCTAAGGTATATACATGCTTCTTTCCCACTTCTTCTGGTCTGTGAACTTCTAATTTCCCTCTTTCCTATGTTTCTTGCCAACTAATCAAGACACTTGCCATAACGCATGAGAACACATGCACACACACACACACATACACACACACACACATACATTTAATATCAGGATAAGACACTTCTCTTTCTATACTAAGTGTANTGCATGAGACCACGTGCACACACACACACACATACACACACACACACACATACATTTAATATCAGGATAAGACACTTCTCTTTCTATACTAAGTGTATGACCATGTACACTTTCTGAAACTTCACTCTTTGGGAGAAGTTCCCTTCACTGCTATCTTTTATTTCCTTTCACTGCCATTCTTGATTGGGGTTGCAGTGCAATGACAGTCTAATTTCAGCTTCACTCATATACTGGGCTTGCTCACCCATGAACCAAGCTCATCCTATTCATTTTTTCATCAACAAGTCATAATAGACCCCTGTTGGTGTGAGCTAAAGGAGAGGCACCAGTGCAATAGTGGTGGATGACATGGGAGTCTGAATGACCTGATTCTTCAGTTTACTTGCACCCTTTGGCTCTGCTCATGCTGGTCCCAGATGTACCACTTCTGTCCTTTGGAGAATTGCTTCTGGAGCTGCCAGACTTCATGACTTGGCGAGACCAGTGGAATCCTACTCATGATAGACAGTTTTGGTCACATGATCACTTACATCTTAGGCTCTATGGTGGCTCTTTTTCAAATAATGTATTATTCTCTGCTGAGGATGGCATGCCTTGCTCCAAAACCCTGGGGCTCTTTGCTGTGATTTTCCTACTGAGGTTTGTCATGAACTTCACATGGGCCCTCTGTGACCAGATACATCAAATACCATAAGATCTGTCATGTGTGGCTCAAGTTGTAGGGCTGCTTGTTTCAGAAACTGAACTGTGGCAAAGCCATTTCTTGCTCTAGTCCCCACTCAGAGCTGGCTGTCTTCCATGTCAGCTGATGAATAGGTTGGAGTAATCGTGTTGAGTTTGGAAGTTGTTGTCTTCAGAATCTGAAGAGGCCTTCTGGATATGGTGCTTCTTTTGTAATGGTGGGAGGCACAAGTAATAATCTGTGCTTCACCTTGGAGGGGATGGGCCAGCATGGCCCACCCCACTGGACTCCTAAAAACTTTACTGATATGAGTCTTTGAATCTTTGAAGAGTTCATCTCTACACCCTTGTGAAAATACGTCTGTCCAAGTCTTCCAAAGTTTCTCATTACCACTCCTTGCTTATCTGGTTCAATAAATACAATTATCATAGATGTGGTAAAGTAATACGATATACTATGAAATGTCTAGATTGTCTGGATCCATTCAGACTATATTATGACAGAAGTTGGTAGAGTTAACGTAGTCCAGTGGTGAGACTGTATACTGTTATCTATTCCACTTGAATTTCAACTGAATGTCTTTTACAATGGAGGTGGAAAAGAAAGCACTCATCAGATCATATCAATAAATACTTACTATGAACCTGAGCCTGTGTTAATCAGCTCTAGCACAGATACTACCACTCACACAGCAGCTGAAACTGGGACTACTACTTTGTTGAGTTTGTAATGGTCCACTTCCATCCTCCAGATCTGTTTGTTTTTTTCTAGGGAACAGACTAGTGAATTAAATGGATAGGGATATAATAGGATCTACCACCCCTGTATCCTGTAGGTCTTTAAAGGTAGTGCTAATCTCTACCATTCTTCTCATGAAGTGGTATTGTTTTGATTTTATAGTCTTGTCTGGGAAGAATGGAAGTTTCAGAGGCTACCATTTGGCATTCCCCATTATAATAGCTGTTACCCAATAGGCAAAAGAATAAATGTGAAGGTCCAGCCAATTACCAGGATGTCCGTGAAAATTATAATGTGGGTAATGGAGAAATGATTGCTGAATTACTGTGTTGGTCCATGAAGCCGGTGAACACACAGTGAACCAGGATCTAGATCATGACTCCATTTACTACTGGACCCCCATAAAACCCCACTTTCATAAAGTGGCCATTATGACATAGTTGCAACAGTGACTTCAGTTGATCATATAGGGATCAATCTTAACTTGACTCAGTGTCCTATAATCCTTGAAATGCCTGGATATTCTCCTTTCAGTATATGGTAGCGTGAAGAAATGGCTGCAGGTTCCTTTGGGGAAGAACTGGGGGAATTACTGCTCCCATACACTTGCCATAATGTTGCTGATTCCTTCCTTATGGGAACAGTGGCCTCTCCTTTCACTAGTGGGTTTCCTGACTGAAAGCTGGCCCAGATAAGACTCAGGGAGAAAGTGAAAGGCAATGCATTATAACAGAGTTCTCAGTCAACCCCAGGGGGAGCTCTGAACTGGAATGACCCATTAGAGATAATCTGAATCAAAGCAAGGAGTGGAGCCTTTGGACCTTCATATCAACTATCATTGGATGCAGGCTGCCCCTGGGGAGGAACTATATATTTGAGCAAAGCAACTATCCTCATCTGAGGGCAATTTCTGGACAAAGCCTCCCTTGTAAGCTGTTTGTTGGCAAAACTCCTTGAAGCTGATAGAATGAGTTCCTTGACTTTGAAAGGGACATCTGGGTGTTGTCTCATGGCACTCTACAATACTGAATACCTCCTCTGAAGTTACTTAAGCACTATCTTTAGACTCTCTCCTCTGAATCCAGGCCAGCACTTCATTAGCAAGTTCTCAGTGTCTTGGTTTTCTTCTTTTATCTCAAAATGTGCTCCAAAGAACACTAATAGTATGAGATGTCCTCCAAAAAGAATTCCATAGTCAAATTTGTTGCATGTGACCTAATTTTTCACACTCTTGCAGGTTCACAAAGCACATCAACATATTAAAATCTCTGAGATGACTGAAGCACAACAAATTCTTTCCTAGAGTTAGTATTTTCAAATTTGTCTTCTTGTAACAGTCAGTGAAACTAGAATTCCAGAAAACAACCTTTTCCTGAAGCTCTTTCAATGCTTGAAGAAATTCTTCCTGGATTCCTTTCTTAAGGATTTTTCTTGTTCTCTTTCTTTTCTTATTTTTTATTTTAATTCTAGTAGAGTTAATATGTGGTGTTATATAAGTTTCAGGTATACAGTTCAGTGATTCACCACTTCCATATATCACCCAGTGCTCATCACAGTAGTTGCCTTCCTTCATTCCTGTCACTTACTTCACCCATCTCCCCACCTCCCTCCCCTCTGGTAACCATCAGTTTCTTCCGTATAGTTAACAGTCTGTTTCTTGGTTTGCCTCTCTCTTTCTCTTCCTCCCCACCCCCCGCTATGCTCATTTGCTTTGCTTCTTATATTCCACATATAAGGGAAATCATATGGTATTTGTTTTTCTCTGACTGGCTTATTTCACTTAGCATTATACTCTCAAGGATTTTTCTAATGGATTGCCTTTTAGTCAAGTAATGAATGTATGCCTTTCTTTCCATTCCTACTGCCTTAAGCTTGGCCAACGTCATTATGATTCTGCAAACCTAGACTATTGCAGTAGTCTCCTACGAGTGACCTTCCCTCAAGTTTCTCTCACTTTCAATCTTTTACACAGACTTGAGCAAAATCAATGATCTAGAACTGCATTAAGTAACTACTAGCCATGTGAGGGAGATAAAACATGCACAGATGAACAACTCAAATAACTAGAAAATAATACATCAGCCAAATAATGTACTTAACATAGTCTATAGTGTGATTTAAATTGAATATATAAAAGCAGATGAAAAAGAGCTCTTTGTTCCCCAGCATTGTGTACACAATTTCAAAGTCAGAGGTCAGAGGACTATTTTATGATGATTGGGCTGCCTCGCCCAACAATACAGAGATCCAAATGGAGGCTTAAGAGGTATTTTCTGAATTCTAAAATAGTAACATTTACAAAGCTGAACCCCACTCTTCTGATTCATAATGGTCCAGGAAGAAGCAGGGGGTCACAGTCAGATTTCTTTTAACAGAATTACCTGGAATGATAATGTTCTAAATAAAGATCCTATGAAATAAACATCAAAGTTTAAAAAAAAATTACTCTCTCGGATTCCTTTATTTCAGGAAGGTACCTACCAGACTCGCATAGCTCTCTTGGCCTGCGCAAAGAATAGTATAAATCCCTGAAATTCATAAGAAGACAACGGTGCTATTTCTAGAAGACACAGGTTTCAGTGTAAACCATAGTATGTGGGCTTCCCAACAGCCAAAATTTTCGTGTCACTGCGACCTGGGTAAAAGAAACTCTGAATTTTAGCTGTGAGAGAGGAAAATGAAGGGGGAGATAAGGTGAAAAGAAAGGTCTAGATGCAGTCTGAAGAATGAGGGGTTGAAGATGTGAAATGGCTGGCCACAGTTTCACTTACTAATTTACTAATTAAACCATTTAAACCAGAAGGTGGAACATAAGAGGAATGTGGAGTCCAGTAGGTAAACAGAGGAGGGAAGCAGTTAAGTAAAACAGGATACAGAGCTTCTGAGTGAATGAGGCAATAGAGAGTGCTGGGGCTCAGGCTAACTGTAGGGTGCCCACTTCCTCTAAGGAGGGTACAAGGTCTCCACACCAGTCAGTTGTTGCCCAATGGGAAATCAGGCCCTGCACTGGCAGAGCTTCGGATTTCATAAGGGAAATATTGGAAACCTGGATTTTTTATTAGAAACATCCCATTTTAAAAATGTTGTGAGAGGGCAGGTGCCCGGGTGGCTCAGTGGGTTAAGCCTCCAACTCCTGGTCATGATCTCAGTGTCATGAGATCAAGCCCAGCATCAGGCTCCACATTCGGTGCAGAGTCTGCTTCTCCCTCTCTCTCTCCCTCTCCCCCTCCCCCGACTCTCTCTCTCTCTCCCCCTCTCAAATAAATAAGTCTTTTAAAAAATGTCATGGGAAGCAGGAGAGGTTGGTGGGGGTGAGGGAGGGATATAGTATGTTTAACTCTGGAACTATTTTCCTAGCTCAAGTCTTGGACCTTTTTGACGGGCCACAAAATCCTTGACTGGCGTCCTCCATTACGGAAGGCCACTTGAAGAGGTTGATGTGATCAGTGTAGACTATTTAAATGAGTCATGCATAAAATAAGCTTCACTGTAATGTCAGGCTAGATGTAANAATAAGCCTCACTGTAATGTCAGGCTAGATGTAAGTACCTAATTTGTAGATATAAAACCTGCACCTTTGTTATTCAGCGATGGCACATTGAGAATAGTTTCCTCAGTCGGGGGCCAGTCATTTTCTTCACAGACTCAAGGAAAATGAGGTTCAAAAGCTCTCTTCTTGTTTTTTCCAATGCTAGGTTACTCAAAAGTACTCCTTAAGGACACTGACTTCCATCGGTGGACTGAATACTAATGTTGAGATCAGGGATGCCAAAAGATTTCTGGGACTATATCAAGGGAGGAAAATTTTGCAAACACGGGTTTTATCTACCTCATGCAAAAATCACCATTTTTAGCTAATTCAGAACGTCTGCCTGACACCACATAGGCCACATCTTGCTGTAACAGTGTTTTGATGTTGCATAGATGCTGCCATTACAGAGAATGCTGCCCCCAAAGGCTGGTGGCTCACTGATTCATTTCATGGAGATTTCCTGCCTACATTAGGATCAGAAAAATGTTGGGTGGATACCACTTACTCCATAAAGAAAAGTTCCAGAAAGTCAAATTTGTCTTTTAGTCTTAAGTTAAGCACTCTGGAGACTTCCCAAGAACCTAGACCTCGGGGACCTTCTTCCCAAGAACTTAGACAGCTTAATATCACCCACATTGAAAGTATCCTGCTACACTGATGGGGAGCAAGCAGGAGCCCCTAAATCCTCAGACAGCAGCTATGAAATGGCCCCCATGTCCCAGGTACAGTTGGGCCACCATGAGTACAAGGGTAGAGGAAGGGAATGTGAGGCCTCACGGTGGCTAACTTTCAGAGTTAACCACAGGGCTTAGCCAGCCTTAATTTTGTAACCAGAATAGGAAGTACTGTGTAGAACAGACAAAAACAAATGAAATATTTGGAAGGGGAGGGGACAGATAAAATATAAATATGTTCAGAATAAAAAATTCAGAATTTCTTACAGGCAAGAAACCATCCCTGTTTTTCCCACTAACCTCATCAATCAATTGCCCTTCTGAGGTACTCATTTGTTCTGGTCTAACTCCAGCTTGTGGTTCCTGCTGTTCCCTATTTAATTCCTTTGAAGAATGGATGCTAACAGTGTTCCTATTAACTAAATTTCACCTATATAAAGGTACCTTTATGTGACTGATCAATAAGGCGCATATTGCAAGCATATTTTATAATCTCTTGTTCATGTATTTTTGCCAAAGATTAAACTATGCGTGTGTAGGTGGGTGTTGTATTTGGTGTGTGTATACGTGGTTGGGTATTATCATCCTATGCACACCATAACTTGCCAGCCCAGCCCCCACAACACACATATTCAGACAGATAAATTGAGGATCAACATTGTTATTTCCTAGTTAATCCTACTAGGATTTTAGGTGTTCTTAAACTTTTCTTCTTTTCATATATCTAAATTTTCTTTAGTGATCATGTATTAGCTATTAAACATTTTTTAAAAATTATAATTAGGGACAACTCTTTCATGCACTAGAGGGCATATCAGTTAGTTTTTTTCTCCATAGCAAGTCATCTTAAGCTAAGCAACTTAAAAAATTTATTTGCTGCCAATTCTGTGGGCAAGCAGTTTGTACTGGGCTCAGATGAGATAACTTGTCTTTTGTCCACATGGCAGAAGCTGGGCTCATTCATCCACCTGGGATCACCTATGCAGAAGGCTATCTGCTAGTAGGGGTGATGGAAGTAATTCAATATCCAGTAAATTAGCTTAGGTCCATTCATATGATAGTGATTATAAAGTTCCCAAGAGCACCAAGAGAGGGCAAGTCTTTTTCAAATCTCTGCTTGCATTCCATTTGTTTATGTTCTATTGGCCAGAGCAAGGCACACAGCCAAGCCTAGATTCAAGCAGTGGAGATACAGACGCTACCTCCTGATGGGAAAATTGACAAAGACACATTGCAAAGGGGCTTACATATGGATGAGAGAAATTTGTGGTGATTTTAGAAATCTGTTATACTGGATAGGTTATTCATACCAACCCTCCTACTGAAAACAACTAGAAATGGATATGGCTTTTAAATCTTATTTAAAATAATTAAAGATCTAACAAGGTATATGAAACGATTAGACCAAAATATATGAAGAAATAGGAAACCAGAGAAGTTTGCAAAACATGAAAGCCACTTTTATCTTAAGGACATTTGACAATCCATGAAAACTTGAACTTTGCTTTTAATGTATCACAAAACAAGGGAGGAAGAAACAAAAGCCCAGAGCATGTCCAAAGTATAGGATCTAAAGACACTAGCGCAAAATTAAGCTGGAATCCCAAAGGTTTAGACCTTCGGAATAAGAGTGAACCAGACTAAATCCATTCTCATCACTCTTCTGAGGGGACAGAGTTTAGGTTGCCTTGTTGCTGATCAGAATGTGTGTGGGGGGTGGGGATGGGAGGAAATAGTCTCAGATTAATAGGTCTTAACACAGTTTTTCTGTGCAAATTAATTTCATCTAGGTGGTACAAAATACTGTAAGACACAAATTTGGGATCAAGTGATTCCAGGCTGGTACATTCCTAGGCATTATGAAAAGCAAATTCATATCTTTCCTGGAGGAAGACATCTTCATCCTAGGTCTCAAAGAACCCCCACAAGTAATTTTTCAAGAGCAATGACCAGCATAGTGTCACAAATAATCAAGCATCTAAAGAAACAAGATCCATGAGTTAGATCCAGAAAAGTGTAACAGACCCATAAGAAATAAAAAAAAAAAGAAATTCAGAAATTGAAATTGTCAAAGAATAAAACAACTGTGCTCATAATCATTTTAAAAGAAATAAAAGACATATTTGAAAATATCTTCAGGGAACAAAGCTATGAAATATGACTATATATATATATATACACACACACACACATACATATATATTTTTATATGTACTTTTAATTATTTTATTTTAGTAACATTTTTAAATTTTAAATTCAGTTAATTAACATATAATGTATTATTTGTTTCAGAGGTACAGGTCTGTGACCCATGAGTCTTACATAATACCCAGTGCTCATTACAACACATCCTCTCCCCAATATCCATCACCCAGTTACCCCCCAGCCCCTAACCCCTCTCTCCTCCAGCAACCCTCATTTTGTTTCCTATGATTAAGAGTCACTTATGGTTTTTCTCCCTCTCTGGTTTTATCTTGTTTCATTTTTTCCTCTCTTCCCCTGTGACCCTCTGCTTTGTTTCTTATGACCTAACATATTCTTACTTCGAAAAGAACTACATAGAACTTCTGATAAAAAAATAACTGCAAATCTATGACTATACCCAGTTAGAATTTGTTTTCAAAAGTGAGGGGGAGATATTTTAGCCCAAGATAACATTATAGGGTTTAATGTTAACAGAACCTCACTAACGGCTATTTTAAACAATGTACTTAAAGCAGAAGAAATGCAATCCCAGATGACGAAGCAAGAAGAAATTAAGAGCAAAGAAAGTGATAAATAAGTGAGTTTATCTAAACAATAATACATTCCTAGATTAAGGACAACAAAAAGAGAATTAAAACCCATGATAAGAATAACAGTAACCCATGATAAGAATAACCCATGATAATCATACAAACTTAATACTGAGTCACAAAGCAAGACACAAAAGAACACATACAACGTGTGTTCTATGTAGAGAATTCAAAAGTTGGCATAATTAAACTACTTAGTTTAGGGATGCATATATAGATTTAAAAATAATGATATCTTTATCATTAAAGCTAGGATAATGGTTTTCCTTTAGGAAAAAGGAAGGGTTTGTGATCAGGTTATGACACATTTAGGGGAAGGGGCTGGAATTTTAGCAATTTCTATTTCTTATCCCACAAGTAACCAAAGGGTATTCATTTTGTAAGTCTAAAAACATATGTATATGCACTCGCAGCAGTGTAGGCTCTATTTAACATTAAAATTATCTNTTCTATTTCTTATCCCACAAGTAACCAAAGGGTATTCATTTTGTAAATCTAAAAACATATGTATATGCACTCGCAGCAGTGTAGGCTCTATTTAACATTAAAATTATCTTTCAGGAGGCTTCGGTGGCTCAGTCGGTTAAAGTGTCTGCCTTCGGCTCAGGTCATGATCCCAGGGTGCTGGGATGGAGTCCTGCATCGGGCTCCTGGCTCAGCAGAGAGTCTGCTCCTCTCTCTCCCTCTGCCTACTGCTCCCCTTGCTTTTTCACTTTCTCTCTCCTCTCTCTCTCTCTGTGTCAAAATAAAATCTTTGAAAAACACATAGAAAAGAGATGGGGAGAGCAGGGCACAAGAAGTATTGTATATACATCGTGGCTAAAGCTGTGCCTGGATTTAGCTGTGCCTGAACCCAACACGTCCTGACCTCCCAGTTTCATGAACAATACAATTCCATGGAGGTTTTCTACGGCTTTCATCCAAAAGGATTTTCAGTAATACTGGAGATACCTTACGTGTTGAAAAGCCCATCCTCTTACCTCCTATGCTGTGCTGCAAGAAGGGCCAGAGTTAGAGATGCAAATGGCCCCTGCCAGCTCATTTTCTTCCTAAGAAGTCCCCAGACACCCTCCAAAATCAGTATGAATAGAACTGTCTCCTGTGTGCCCCCAGCATTGTGTTTTTTTATGTGGCCCCCACTATGCAGACTGCTGTCTCTTTACCAACGCAGACTCAGCTTCCACTCATTCCCAGCTCATCCAGTGCTAAGTGAGGTGACTTTTAATGTTCCAGGCTCCAAATCCCATTGGTTTTACAAACTCACAGAATTCAGTCCCTCTGGTTTTTAAAGCCACGCCTTCTGGGGTTTAGTCTTCCTCCTGTGAATTCCCTGGTGCGAGGGTCCATTTCTCTGCCTTCTCCATGAGCTGCCGCCCCCTCCTGCACGCCTTTCTGACCTTCCTCACTTTCAGATGCAGCTTCTTCTCTATATTTACTTGTGGGGTCTGTTCTGCCAATCTTTGGGCCCCTCTCCAGTTTGTTGATTCGGATGTGGATGATATCTAGTTGAAACTGTGGGATGAAGTGAGCTCAGGGTCCTACTCTGCTGTCTTCCTGAGGTCCCACCCATGCCAGTCTCTTTGGAAGAATTGCTTCCCTATAATCCAGACGGTTTTCAGACTTTGTGGTTGAAATGTCACACTTTTGAACTATAACTGCACACATTCCAATCCATGTAGCTCTATTGCTTTACTTCTATTCTTTTTTACTATTGTAGAAACCACATAATGGCAGGCTAGTATCACTCAAGTATAAATGTCCTCTGAAAAAGTTCTCTCTGCCCATGAACAGCTTCTACAGAAATTTCTGTTCTCCAAAAAGCATGCTTTTATAAGCTTCCCTGACTTTAAATGGAAAAAAGAATACTTCCTAGGGACTATGGCCTGAAGATGTCCTCATTAGTCAGAAATGGTTTTTCCTAAGATCTCTGTCAAATATGTCCCATTCACCATCCTGCCTCCTAGGTTAAAAGTTCTCCTTTTGGCTAGTATCCAAAATCTATAAAGAGCTTCTCAAACTCAACATCCATAAAACAAATAACCCANAGGTTAAAAGTTCTCCTTTTGGCTAGT
The DNA here is from genome assembly GCA_002007465.1 of Ailurus styani. Classification (NCBI taxonomy): domain Eukaryota; kingdom Metazoa; phylum Chordata; class Mammalia; order Carnivora; family Ailuridae; genus Ailurus; species Ailurus styani. The sequence goes on from LNAC01000591.1 coordinate 18,944, forward strand.
ATCCAAAATCTATAAAGAGCTTCTCAAACTCAACACCCATAAAACAAATAACCCAGTCAAGAAATGGGCAGTAGACATGAACAGACATTTCTCCAAAGAAGACATCCAAATGGCCAACAGACACATGAGAAAGTGCTCAACATCACTCGGCATCAGAGAAATACAAATTAAAACCACAGCGAGATACCACCTTACACCAGTCAGAATGGCTAAAATCAACAAGTCAGGAAATGACAGATGTTGGCGAGGTTGCGGAGAAAGGGGAACCCTCCTACACTGTTGGTGGGAATGCAAACTGGTGCAGCCACTCTGGAAAACAGTATGGAGATTCCTCAAAAAGTTGAAAATGGAGCTACCCTACGACCCAGCAATCGCACTACTGGGTATTTATCCTAAAGACACAAAGGTAGTGTTCCTCAGGGGCACGTGCACCCGAATGTTTATAGCAGCAATGTCCACAATAGCCAAACTATGGAAAGAACCTAGATGTCCATCAACAGATGAATGGATAAAGAAGATGTGGTATATATATACAATGGAATATTATGCAGCTATCAAAAGAAACGAAATCTTGCCATTCGCAACGACATGGATGGAACTGGAGGGTATTATGCTGAGCGAAATAAGTCAATCAGAGAAAGACAATTATCATATGATCTCTCTGATATGAGGAACTTGAGGGGCAGGGTGGGGGGTTGTGGGGGGTAGGGAGGGAAAAATAATGAAACAAGATGGGATGGGGAAGGAGACAAACCATAAGAGACTTCTAATCTCATAAAACAAACTGAGGGTTACTGGGGGGTGGGAGGGTAGGGATAGGGTGGATGGGTTATGGACATTGGGGAGGGTTTGTGCTTTGGTGAATGCTGTGAAAGATGTAAGCCTGATGATTCACAGACCTGTACCCCTTGGGCAAATAATAAAAATAAAATTAAAAAAAAAAAAGTACTCCTTTTACACTCAGAGGCATAAACCCAACACAGGTTATGCATTTGTTCACCAAAGACATGTGCAAGAATGTTTATAATAGCTTTATTCACAATATCCTCAAACCAGCAACAACCCAAACGTCCATCAACGGGAGAATTGACAAATACATTGTGGTAGATTCACACAGTAGAATTCTTTTTATTTTTTTTCACAGTCACAGAAGTATTTTAATTTCAAGCCTGTATATTTATTTATGTTTTTATGTTTTTATATTTTTATTTATTTATTTGACAGAGAGAGACACATGGAGAGAGGGAACACAAGCGGGGGGAGTGGGAGAGGGAGAATCAGGCTTCCCACTGAGCAGGGAGCCCTATGCGGGGCTGGAGCCCCATGCGGAGCTTGATCCCAGGACTCTGGGATCATGACCTGAGCCGAAGGCAAACGTTTAACAAATGAGCCACCCAGGCGCCCCTATACTTTTTTTTAAAATTAACATATAACGTATTATTTGTTTCAAGGGTACAGGTCTGTGATTCATGAGTCTTACACAATTCACAGCACTCACCATAGCGTACACCCTCCCCAACGCACACAGTGGCATTCTATACACCTATGAAGTAGACCGCCCCTAGCCACACCAAACAACATAAATGAACCTTACAAGCTACTAATGAACAAAAGAAGCCAGATACAAAAGAATGTGTAAAATACGATTCCATTTATATAAAATTCAAGACGAGGCAAAGCTAACGTAGAGTTTTGAAATGGTTCGTTTTGAGAGGTAGGAGGGAGGGCGTTTGGAAGAGGGCACGAGGGGGACTTCGGAGGGTGTTGGTAACATTTTATATCTTAACCCGCTTTCATAGCTATGTTTGCTGGGTGATAACTCATTAAGTTACTCACGATCTGTGTACCGTTTTTAACTAAAAAAGGTTTTTCTTAGTAAAGTTCCCCATTTGCTGTCTTGCCAAGGTTTTTATTAAGTCCTACTTCCTCAGGGCAGCTGTTCCAAGCCAGGAAATTCTTAGGGGGCACACTGGAAGCGGAGGTTTGTTTCTCTGAGAAGCTGGCAAGAGTGTGCATATAGTGGGGGAGGACAGATGAACTTGAACTCCAAATGGAGGGGGCAAGTCTGGAGGAAGGCAGACAGTTTCCCCAAAAGTGAGGCCGTAATTAGCTGATGAAAAGAAGGCAGAAAGAGATGGGCTCCTGACCAGAAAACATGAAAATGGAGAGCACGGCAGTCACCTGCAGACTCTAGAGCCAGAATCCTTGGCTTGACAGCCCAGATCCATTCACTCCCCTCACTTCCATTTCACCTCAAGCAGGCTATTGAACCTCTCTGTGCCTCAGGGCTCTCATCCAGAAATGCACATTAAAAGTCCAAGTGTGACCTTTGTCAAGCACCCCAAGCTGTGCCTGTCCCATGGTGGGGACACAGCACATGTTGTTATAGTCGTTACTATGTGTGTGCTAAGTTTTGCTTCCAGGATCCAGATGCTGGAGTACGGCTGCCCACAGCTCCGGAGTTGCCCGGGAAAGCAGAGAGCCCATTCTGTCTCTCCCAGCGCTAGTTCCAAAGTTCACATATCAGATCCCTTCCCTGGACATAAAAGGTATGAGGACAGACTCCATTGCAAAAAATAACCAATCAAACCAAACTGTAGAAATCAGGGGTTATAAATTAAAAAAAAAAAGGCGGAGCAGATCAGTTTTCAGAGATATAGAAGCAAGGAATGACTTGGGAGGTAACGTAAGACGATTACAGCACAAACAGAACCTTGAGGGCCTAACTTCATTCGGAATTAAACCATCTCTATGCACGCAATGTCAAAGCGTCCATTAATCCTGATATTTGCCCCAGATTTAACTATGTGCTTAGCCGGGTCAAGACGGGTCATTTCTTCAGTTAGAGGGGGGAAAAAGCAGGTCATACCTCAAGAAATCAACACTTTGATTTTATATTTCACCGGGGTTTTTTTCTGTTGCTTTTATCTCTATGCTGTTTCTCACTGTTTTATCTCAGAGTTTTGAATGCTTTCCTCTAACCGCCAATAAAAACACAATAAACAGTGTAACAGTCAAGAACCTTGATATAGGAGTGGAGGCACATTAACAGCAAGGCATCCAAGGACACCGAGATAAAGCGGAGAAAAGCATGAAGTAGCTGGCGAGCCAGGCTCTGCATGAACAATTTACAGCAGGGGGCACTATGGAGTTGGGGGGAAGGCTGTGAGATAAATTCAGTCTGCTAAATTCCAGGGGTTCTCAGACTACTAAATAGGTATGTTCATAGCCAATTACAAATACCAGAAATGCTTACGATGGTTGTTTTGTTTTGTTTTGTTTTGTTTTGTTTATGAGAGAAAGAGAACAAAGCAGGGGGAGTGGCGGGTGGAGGGAGAAGCAGGCTCCCCGCTGAGCAAGGAGCCTGATGCAGGACTCCATCCCAGGACCCTGGGATCATGACCTGAGCTGAAGGCAGATGCTTAAACGACTGAGACACCCAGGCATCCCAATGCTGGTGGGTTTCTTAAACAGAATAAGTGCTCAATACATACTATTCAAACAAATGAATGAATGAATGGAGGAGAAATCAATGCTTGATATCATTAGCATTTAGAAATCATGATATCTTAGAGTTAAAAGGGACCTGAAAAGTCCCTTTGTCTATCCCTCTCACAGTGTTTTTAGCTTGAGCACCTCCAGGTTACAGTTCTGAATTAGGAGCCAGCGAGAAAGAGAAATAGAAGTCAACACTGATACATGACTTTTTCTAGGGAGTAGAAAATGTTTGAGAATAATGGCTAGCTGAAGGGCAGTTTTTAGCAAAATAATTCTCTCCTATCAAGGGAGAATTGGAAAGGACCCCAGAGAGATCATTTATCCTGTCACCTCTCCTCTGACTGTAAAACACAAAAGTCACTGGTTAATACCAACAATATTCTATATTTGTATAGTACTTTCAGTTCTGTAAGTGCATTCAAAGACGTTGTCCCATTAATTCTTGCGAGGAAGTAGGTGTTCTTTTCTGAGGTCAAAAGAAATTATGAGCCCAGAACTGATGGGTGCCTGTTGACTTACAGAATTTCAGCGACCTCGTGAATAGAGGTATGGAATGTCCTAATAAAAGATTGCTCCATAAAAATATACATTCATTCATGGAACAAATATATACACGGGGAGAGTCATTGAGAATTAATGGATAATTTGCCTTTTTGAAGCCATAATTCATCAGTATTAACTTGGACAGTATCTTTCTCGCCTCTTGCCAAGATGATAGCAAGGACAGACACAAAGTTCTCTTCAGATGGTTATCGAAGTGGGGAGGAGAGGGAAAGTGGAGAGTGAAACCTCCTGGGACCTGACTTCTCCGGGGCTGGGTGGGGCGGGGTGTCTATGAATTCTGGGCCACCACTTGCACCTGTGCACCCCGTGTTGGGTAACGTTTGAGAGGAGCAGGCCTCAGATGGGGTTGCAGCCGTCAGGGGCCAGAGTGATGGCTGTGAGAGGGAGAGGGATAGCCCAGGCCGAGCAGCAAGCTAACTAGCGGTGAAAGATCAGAGCCCAAGAGCCACAGTGGAGAGCAGGCTACGGGCCTATGGCCTTTCACCTCCATTTCCCTCAACTGCATGACCTCATAGCTCTGGGATTTGGGTATGAACCAGAGGAGATGAAAGGATATTTCTAAAACTAATTTACAGATATTAGACTTGTGGCTCATTTGGGTAAGTTGCGATTTGATTTGATAGAAATATAAAGACATGACGTTTCTTGCACTTGACATGTCATGGAACAATTGTAGTTCGGTTAATCTTTATTCAGTAATTATTTATTGAGTACTTACTATGATAGGAGTGGAAAGGTAGTGAAAAGAAAGACAGAAATGGTTCCTTTGAATTGCTCGTTACATCTGACAGGGAAGACAGACTGTTAAACAAGGAATAACAACGCAGTGTGCTGGGTGTTACAATAGAGAAGTCCAGGGATCTGAGACACCACAGAACAGGGGTACAAAACCCGGTCAAAGGGCCCAGGAAGGCATCCCCACAGAAGCTGCATTTCAGCTGAGATCTGATGGATTCTGTCCTGGATCATGCAACACGTCATTTCCACCACCACTAATTTATGCACGGAACACGGGTGCATTTTAAAACCTCTCACTCAATACTCTCACTCAATACTGATCTCGGGGATGTCTTGGAGCCTGATGTAAATTATGACAATTATTACTTTTTTAAGATTTTATTTTTGAGTAACCTCTACACCCAACCCGGGGCTCGAACTTACAATCCTGAGATCAAGAGTTGCATGCTCCACTAACTGAGTCAGCCAGGTGCCCCTACGTTATTATCATTATTTTTTTTTTAAATTCTGTATCCCCAGCACCTCTTTCAGAACTACAACAAATAGTAGGCTTTGAACACACGGTTACTAAGAGGAAAAAAAAAAAGGAATGAATGAATGGATGGATGGATGGATGAATGAATGAATGAATGAATGAACGGAGGTATATATGGCAGAAATGCCAGTGCTCATCTCCAAAGGACCCAGGTTAGGTGCTGCATCCTAGCTAAGCAGGGCCGCTGTGATGCCCTTTTCCAAGCAGCCCGGTGATAAGCACCTGCTTATTGAGGTCACACTGCCCCTGTGAGGGCAAGCCAGGTAATGCCAGTATTGGACAGGACACCAAGGCACGCTTTGGTGCTCAGCTCCAGGCTGAGGGCACTAGCGAGGCAGGCTCCTGGATGAAGAGAAATGTCCGCGCCTCCCCCCCCCGCCCCGTCCTCATGGTCCCCTGACTCAGCCAGCCACCAGGCTTACTGCAAGCAAGGGCATGCAGTTTTCTCATATAAATTGCAGGCCAAATGAGAAAACTCAACTGCATTTGCGTGGCAGAACTCTGGGGACACAGAGGAATTGTACCCCATCCCTTTCCTCATAAATAAGCTAGACAGGAGGACTCCGGCCCTGCCCCACTGCTCCCGTTGCCTTAGAATTGCCTCATGTTGGCCACGCACTGTGAGAGCTACTGTAACAAAATGCCAAGGATGAGATGGCTTAAACAGCAGAAATTTCCATTTCACTGTTCTGGAGGAGGAAAGCCTAAGATCAGGGTGACAGCATGGTCAGCTTCTGGTAAAGGCCCTCTTTCTGGATTGCAGATTCTCATGTGGAGAGAGAGGGAGAGAGATGATCTCTTTTCTGTCTCTTCTTATTTTTTATTTTTTTAGAGAGGCGGGGGAGGGGCAGAGGGAGAGAGAGAATCTCAAGCAGGCTTCACGCCCAGTGCAGAGCCCGACATGGGGCTCAATCTCACAACCCTGAGATCATGACCTGAGCCGAAATCAAGAGTTGGATGCTTACCCAACCGAGTCACCGAGGAACCCCTTGTATCTCTTCTAAGCGCTAAGCTCACTCACGAGGGCTCCATCCCCATGACCTGATCAACATTCCCAAGGTCAGCCTCCTAATATCATCACACTGGGGACTGGGGCTCCAACATATAAATTTCCGGGAGGGGGGGTGGGCGGGAGGACACGAACATTCAGTCCCTAGCAACCGTCCTGTAGGAACACCTGTTGAGGCACCCACCTGTCACAGGGTGTGGACTCCCTTACCTGAGACACTCTCCTCATCACTGTCACTTCTTCTCTCCCCTCCAGGGGCCCTTTGAACTGGTGAGCTCTGATCAGCATCCTCGGAAGGGAATAATGTGCCAGCACCCAGGGTCCCTTCCTCACTGAGTGTCCTGGCCAAAGTCCCCCAAACTTCTGTTCTGACCATGGCTCCATAGGCTGGGAGCCAGAAGAACTGGGTTTAAGCCCAGCTCTCCTGATTCTACGTATTCTATGCATTAGACCTCAGGATAGTTGATTAATCTCTTGGGACCTCGGTTAGCTACTCTATAAAATAAATATGAAAATCCCTTACCCATCTTGCAGGACTGTTGAAAGAGTCAAACAGTATATTGAATGTCCTTTGTAAACTTTAAAGCACTACACACATACAAAGTAATAATCTTATTAAGTGTTGCATGCCCAAACACATATGAAATTGTGATTCCACAGAAATGTCCTTTCATGTTTCATGTGATGGACTCCTCCTTGTGTCTGCTTGCTAAACCACATACCGGGGGAATTACTGGCTTGTGTCCCTTTCACCTCATTCCTTCATTTTCTTCTGGTTAGATCATCCAAACATCAGGTCTGAGCAGAATTCAACCACAGAAAGTATTTATCTAGCACCTTCCATGTGCTGAGTCCCTGGCCTCATGCTAGAGCCAGAGGGAAAACAGACAGTCCCTGCCCAAGGGCCCTTACAGTCTAGTCAGGGAGAGGAATGAAACCATCACACAAAACACAACTCATGGTAAGTACACAGAAAAGAAGAAAATGTTTCATATTGTCTATAGTTGCTATCCCTGTGCCCTTACGAATCCCCAGCTACTAGTCAGTGGGAGTGTTAACAAAATGTCCAACATTATCTTTAATCTCCTCCCAATCCAATACTTTCAAAAATGCTCAATTCTCCATCAGGCCATGCTTAGAATTGCCCTCGAAATGCTAAGCTTTTCAGATTGTCCTCTCTTCCCTCTGTTTTGGTTTCCAAATAGGTGGGGAGGTGCAGGATGTGAGTCAGAGGGAAAGAGTCGAGGTCCCCAGGCTGCGTGTCCCCTCCCTCTTTCGGTCTCCACACAGATGTCTCTTGTGTGCTGCCGAAGATGGGGGCTGGTTTCACTGGCACTCAGGTCTTTCTCTTGGCTCGATCGGACCCTGGAATTATGCCCTGGCTGGCTGGGCCTCCCCGATACCTCCGCTAACTGCAGACCCCGGGTCTTGGCCGCACTCTCTCCAGCCTGTTGGCCTGACCATCTGCTGCTGATCTCTGCAGGGAGGGTCACCTTACCCCGCCAGGGCAGACCCACTGGCTTTAGACTTAGAGTCCATTCAACATGGGAACTGAAAGGTCTCAAGAAGCTTAAACATCAGGGCCTCTTTCTGCTGGACCATGCCATACGATTAGATGTATGACCCATGCCCCAGATACCTAAATGAGAAAGGGCAGTAATACTCTTACTGACCTAATGAGTCATCCCCAAATGAGGGACACTGGGACACGTACATATTGTCCTTCTCTTACTCTCTACCTTTGCTTCTTCCCACACCAATGCTCGCAGCTAAAAAATGGGTGGTTTTTCTTTTACTTTCCATACATGATCTATGCCTCACCATGCTGTCTTACAACTTCACTAAATACCCATCAGGAGAATTTGGATGCTAAATCCCATCCCCCAGTGAATTCTCTATCCCCGCTCAGTCCCTGGACTCCTGCAGCCGCTGAGCCTCTCCACAACTCTTCACATGCCTGGACCCCATTTCTCTCCCTTCCAGCCTAAAGAACAACTAACCATGCTTATTGCACATAATAGACTCTTCCTGAATGATAGGGGGGTGATGGCGAGGGGATGTGGTAAAACACAAGATGGGAAAGAATGTGAAATCAAATGGTTAATGGCACTGACGTTAAACCTTCTGCTGTCTCTGTCACGATGATTATTTTACCAGTGGACAATCCCAGCTTTTTAAATGAAGCCCTGCTTGCCATCATTTCCTGGACTTGTTTCATCTCCTAGCCAACTGTTTCTCTCAACTTTCTCAGTACCAGACACCCTCATTAACTGTCCTCCAGGCAGCCAGTCCGTCGGTCTGGTATGGAGAGAAATTTAGTTCTCATTTTATCTGACACGAAGCCAAGAAGTAGCACAGAGTAATGATTGCGATCAAGTGTTTCAAAGGTAGTCTGCCCAGGTTTCAAATCTGGTCTTCACAGCTTACTAGCTGTATGATTTTAAGAAGTCACCCACTCCCTCCATACCACAGTTGCCCCATCTGTAAACGCGGACTCATCACAGCCCCCCACTGACTGGGATGTTCATGAGGATAATATGAGGAATATATGTGTGTAAGATGCTCATACCCATTCTTGGTCAAAAGTTAGTAGTACCCAGTGAAAGGTAGCTGTTATTCTCTCTCAACTTCCTCCTTCCCAGACCAGCCTAGAACAGTAGTTCTCAAACTTCAGCACACAACAGAATTATCTAGAGGGCTTATTACATGACAGAACTTCTGAGACCCAACCCTAGAGTTTTTGATTCGGTAGATCTGGGATGAGGCCGGGGAATTTGCATTTCCAAGTTCCCAGGTGTTGCTATGAAGCTGGTCCAAGGATCATACCTTGAGAATTACCTGTCTATTTTTTGTCCACTTAAAAAAGTACTATTAAGTTGTTTTTCTTAACACAAGAACCATCATTCTTGGCTTCCTACCTTTAGGAACAAGCAGAAGTTTCAACTGGTACTTTGTACAAAGCCTTCCTTGATCAGATTCCGCAGGTGGGAAAGAATGTATTTACTATGCTCTCTGTTCTGTAAGAAAGAAGAGGAAACACAAATATATAAACATATCTCCACTTTTTATAAAAAATAAACTTACAAAGGATAAACCAGAAACTGATAGAATTGTTTACCTTGAATGCGGTATTTATTTTTGTGTGTAGTTTTGACTTTTGGAAGCATATTGTATTTTACATATTTAAAACATTAAAGTAAATCAACAAGTTTGGAGAGAGAAGCCTAGAAGTGAATAAAGACAGAAACAAAACAGTATATCAAATGGATGACAGAACTACATAGAAGGCAAAAAAGGAGAATGAATCAAGTCAGCTGCACACAGTACTTACATATTTACCCTGAATCTAAAGGGAAAAAGAAATACAAATGTTTTTGATAGTGCTATGGGTGTAGCGATTTTGTATCCATTTTAGGATTGAGCAAATAAACACATATAATGATGCTTCTGGGAGGCAGGTTTTTCACTGTGGGAGAAAGGTGATACAGTTTATGGAATGGGGGAAATAAGGAAGACCTATGATACTTGCTTAGAATTAGAGGTATCAGTATGAAATCATGATTAAAAAAAATTAAAAAGGAAGGGCACCTGGTGGCTCAGTTGGTTAAGCATCTGACTCTTGATCTCAGCTCATGTCTTGATCTCTCAGGGTCGTGAGTTCAAGCCCTGCATTGGGCCCCATGCTGGTTGTGGAGCCTACTTAAAAAAAATTTGAAAAGGAATATATGTGTGTATATATATAAATATATTCCCTAGCTCTGTGTGCTGAAAGTTCTTCAAGTAATGCTATCCCAGCAGCAACTGAACGACCTAGCACTAGATTTGGGGGTGTAAATATCACTCCCCATTTTTAAAAAATAGTTGATTTTAAAGTACATGATAAGACTAGAACCTTTTTTTTGTGACAGAAAATAATGAAATGCTTAAAAAAAAAGAAAGGTGGGACAGGTCAAAAGACAGAGGAAAAATACTTGAAGGGATTTCTACTAGCCAAATAACTGACAATTTGAGCAAAATAATAATAAAGAATAATGACAGAAATGAATTATGGTGCTGGAAGGGAAAAAAAACAACAACCAAGAATCCATGAGTCCTTAATGATACTAAAAAAGGGGGAAAAAACAAAGAAACAAATAAGGATGACAGGATAGGTTTTCTTCATAATAGAACACCAACTAATAAGTGTAGAAGGAATAATAGAATTTAAAAAATCACCATGAACCATCATAGTAATATTTGGTTCAGATAAGAATTATCAAGGCATACTAAAACCATTAGGTGAAAGTTTATTGGGGATGAGCATAGTTACACAGTCTGAAAATTTGTCCTCCTAGATTCTCTCTCTTTTTAAAAAGATTTTATTTATTTAATTGTCAGAGAGAGAGAGAACACAAGCAGAGGAAGTAGCAGGCAGAGGGAGAAGCAGGCAGGCTCCCTGCTGAGCAAGGAGCCCTATGTGGGACTCAATCCCAGGATCCTGAGATCATGACCAGAGCAGAAGGCAGACGCTTAACTGACTAAGCCAACCAGCCATCCCTGTCATCCTAGATTCTTAATTACAAGAGGGAAGAAAGTACTTTTACAGCACACAACACTGTAACTAAGTGATCACTGACCAACTGATACCATGTTTCGTGAGAAGATACACTCAGAAGGACGAAACACCCCTTATTTAACTTTCTTGCCAAAAATGTATAACCTGAATCTATATAGTTTAGAAACTGGTTTGTGCTTTTCAAAAGTATCAATGTCAAAAGAGACAAAGAAAGGCTGGGGGGAACCGTTCCAGATTAAAGGACATTAAAGAGCTAAATGCAAAGCATAATTGTCTGTTGGATACTCAATTAGGAAAGAAAAACCCAACATAGCTAACAAAGATATTATTGGGACAATGGAAAATTTGTAAATGAACTACATATTACATAATACTATTATATCGCCATTCAATTTTCTAAATAATGATTGCTCCATGTAAAAGAATGTCTCTTTTCTTAAAAGATCGATGCCAAAGTATTTAGGAGTGAATGGACACGATGTCTGCAACTTGTTCTCAAATGATTTAGCAAAAATAACAGCAATAACAGTTATATGTGGAGAGAGATGAAGCAAATGTGTCTAAGTATTAGCAATTGGTGAATCTCAGTGAAGGCTATACAGGGTTCAGTGTTTGAAATTTGAAACTTTTTAATAAGTTTGAAATTTTTGCAAATTAAAAATGTGAAACAAAAGTTTTAAGTCTGTAGGTAAATTTCTCTTCCTAACTAACCAGCATTAAAAAAAAATTATTCTCCCTTTAAACCCAGCTGTTTTTTTTTTTTACTAGTACGTTGTTCTGTTAATAATAACTTTTAGTTCCCTGGCTTGGGTAGCTGGGATGGGTAGAGGAATGGAGAGAGTATAATTTGGAATCAGTGCATCTGAGGAGTCTCAAGGAGGTCCTATGAGACATGAGCTCAGAGGAGAGGTCTAGGCTAAAGAAATGGAACTATCAGGTAGTGTTACTCCCTTGAGAGTTCTGGGAGGAACTTGGAAAATAATAGTGACACTTATGAAGGACACTAAGAGTAAATGGTGGGAGAACCAGGTGAAGCCATGTCCTGGGAGAACCTGGGGTTGGGAGGGGCAATGGAAGGACAACATTTCTGTATGCACACCAAGCTCAAGCCATGGGTGCGAAATGCCCCAAGGAATAAAGAAGACACCTGCAAAGTCTACTCGATTTGGCAAATAGGTGGTCCTTGGTGATCTGTGCAATAGCAATTTCCAGGGGGAGAGGAAGGGGGGTCAATGATGAAACCACAGCTTGCTGCATAAAAGGGTAATTAGTGGGGAGTGGGTGTGCTGAGTGCACTCTCCTGTTAAGCCTATTTTGAAGAATAGGAGAAAATGTAATAGCATCCATGCAACAGTTGGGTGAAGGCAGAATTTTAATTTTGATTTTTTTGAAGATTTTTTTATTTATGAGAGGGGGGGAGGGGCAGCAGGACAGAATCTTCAACCAGATTCCCTGCTGAACCTGGAGCCCCACTCAGGGCTCAATCTCACCACCCAAGATCATGACCTGAGCTAAAACCAAGAGTCAGGTGCTTAACTGACTGAGCCACCTAGGCACCCCTAATTTTGATTTTAAAACTGATATTGATTTGCCTGAGGAGAGGGGGAGTTTGGAAAAGCAGAAAAGGGAGATGTTTGGATTGGCAAGATCCCCGATGAACTAGCGAGCAGGAGATCTGGACACAGTGGTGGGCCCAGCCCTAGCTAGCACATGAAGAATGTCTCCTGCCACTCAGGGGCCGGCAGGTCCCAGAACCTTGCTTGCTTAGTCTTTCCTTCCCTACAGAGCTCTCCTCTCCTAAAAACAAACCAGAGCGTTCCCCTCCTTCCACTATCTCCCCTGAGGAGCCACCACGGAATCTGCAAAGCGGAGTACTGATGTGGGTAGAGCTCAGAATTTAGAGTCAGAGGACAGCTTTGCCTGTGTATGTACACGTGTGTGTGTGCGTGTGTCTGTCTGTCTGTCTGTCTGTTTGTGGTGGTTTTTTATTGTTGTTGTTTGTTTGTTTCGTCTTTTGTTTTGTTTTGTTCTTTTTGTTTGACTTCTTGACGTTATCTTTCCCAAGCAGCGATTTCCTCATCTTTAAAATGGGAAGATGTGCCCTATTTCATAAGTTTTTCTGAGAATAAATTAAGGTACTCTATGAAAGCACTTTAACGACTCTAAAAGGAAAAGTGATTCAGTAGCTTGTGTTTTTCATTTTGTTGTTGTTGTTGCTGTGTGTGGTTGTGTTTGTTTTGGTCCGTTTGGAATTCTTGCGGCAAAGATTCATTCAGCGGTTTCTCGCCAAAGGCGTACCACGTGCCAGATCGGCTGCTCTTAGGATCTGGCGATGACCCGGAGACCTGGCAGTCGCCAAGAATGTTCTCCACAGCTGCTGGCTTCGGACTGGGCAGCTGCACGGGATCACGTGCTCTTGGCTGTTTGTGGTGAGAGCTGGAAGTGCGTCCACACAGACATCGTGGACCCTGGCTGTGGCTTGCAATTGTGATGAATTGTATAACGTGAGTCAAGGGCCATCAGCTGGCCATGATCACGATGAGGTCGTTACTGACAACAGTTTTATCAGAATCTAATCTTCCACTAGGTGACAGCAGAGCCCATACCATTACCTTAATCATCGTTCCTCTGTTACAGACAGTGTTTGAGAACCTTCTGGAAGAAGACCCCGCCTTTCTGGAGAGAGTACTTATTGCTAAAACTATGATATGTGGCCTTGAGATGTCATTGTTGCTCTCCCAAAATAATTAAATCCCAGAAATTTTTAAAATGGATTTTAGTCTTTGACACGCTTGAATTTATAGAAACGACTGCAACAACCAAATGAGCTAACATTTCTTAAGTTCGTTCAAACCCTTTTATAGATATGCAGACCCTTGAGACACCCTGCTTCTTAGAGATGTCCTTCAGTGAAGGGCTAAGACTTCGCCAGGCCAGCTCCCGTCCCTGTAACACTAACCACACAAATATGTGCTCACAGCTTAACCGCCTGCCCACAAGAGGAGGAAGTTGATAAAGCATGTTCATAGTTTAGTTGAGGGTCTTTTAGAGGTTTTATAAACAATTTTCAGTTCGAATTGGCTTTTCTCAGAGCATATATCCTCTCTTTTAAAAAATTTTTTTCTTTAGACTCATGTCTATCTTTGTTTGGGTCTCCTGGGGGTGGTTCCCTTATCTTGGGAACATCTCATGAGTTTCTGGGTGACCCCATGGAGTCTTTTCCCAGGGCCCATGCCTAAGAAGCCAGGCCAAGTGAGTTTGATCCTCACGGTACAAACTACCGTGTTTGTAGTTTGTACTAAAAGTTACATGGTTTAGTTTACAAACTACATGGTTAAGGCCGTCAGAGGGCAGTGGGGATCATCAGAGCAAGGGGCAGGCGTCCGACTCTCCACAGACCCCTGACGGCTAGCTACGCCTTGGTCCTGAGCAGAGCAAAGCCCGAGGAATAAAACCACAGGGCTGTCTCGAATAGGCTGATACATAAGCAGGCCTGCTTTGGTTTTTTCCTATTACAGTGTTATACAGAAAACAGACAGCCTTTCTCCCTGGCTCCTACACAGCAACCTATGACCGACACAGCTTTGTAAATTTTTAAATTATTTGTTTCTAAAAGAAGGCGACAAGAACATAGACAAAGTTTCAAAAGGGCATACAGTTAAGAAGTAAGGTTTCCTGGGTGCCTGGGTGGCTCAGTCGCTTAAGCGTCTACCTTTCAGCTCAGGTCATGATCCCAGGGTCCTGGGATCCAGCCCCACATCAGGCTCCCTGGTCAGCAAGGGGTCTGCTTCTCCCTCTTCTCTCCCCATTGCTCGTGGTCTCTCTCTCTCAAATAAATAAATAAAATCTTTAAGAAAAGATTTTATTTATTTATTTGACAGAGAGACAGTGAGAGAGGGAACACAGGCGGGGGTGGGGGGTGTGAGAGGGAGAAGCAGGCTCCCCGCTGAGCAGGGAGCCCGACTCGGGGTTCGATCCCAGAACCCTGGGCTCATGACCTGAGCTGAAGGCAGAGGCTTAACAACTGAGCCAGCCAGGCTCCCCCAAATCTCTTTTTTTTTAAAGTAAGGTTTCCCTCCTATACCTGTCCCCCACAGGAAAACCACAGTCCATGGTTCGCAATGCTGCCCGGCTTTGATACCCTTTGTATCAAAGGTATACTGAGCATATTCCACTGTCCTTGGTGAAGCCTCCAGAAGGATGTTGGCTCCTGACACAGAAGCTGGGGTGGCTCAGATGGTGGAGTTCGCAAAGCACGTGATACCTCTTGATGATTCTCAGGGGCTAGGAAAATCATACCATGTGGGAAAATGAGCCATGGAGAATCGGAAATTAGTGACAAGGTGACCTGATGGGTGGTCCCCATAGACCAGCGCGGCCCAGGAAAATTCAGGGTACTATGATTATAGAAATGGTATATGTTCTCAGCTGGAAGGTTAAAAATACAGGTAAGTATATCTCCTTCAGTAAGTCCATACATGTGCACATATGAGTATATATATGTGATACAGTATGGAGCCCAAGCTCCAGTCTCCAAGTCTTATAGCAACCCAAGCATTAGCAAACAATGTCTCCATGAGAGAGAAGTGGAGACTCCTCCATTCACCCAGAATCTCCCCGCACAATGGCAGCTGCGATCACAAGAAGGGGCGACTGTTGCTTTGACGGCCAGCCTTGGCCGGCCATACCCCAGGCCCTGGAACTGGTCCAAAGTGCATTCACAGAGTGAGCACATGTGCTGCTTGACCCAGAAAGTCTGAGTTGACACCTGGTATAATTATTAACAGTCTTGTTCCAGTCTCAAAAAAATGGGCCAAGTGTGTCAATAAATTATATCATCATGCTAAATACACTTCCTCTGTGCTTCACCTCCCTTAGCATAGCTCCTTCAGGGTGTTGGAACAATTACAGACCTCTGAGCTGGGGTGGGCTTTCTCACCCTGGGGCTTATTCTTAATCTAGAAGTCCCCCGTTTCTGGGACCATTGACCACAGAAGTGCAGACAAAGGAACTCCCTGGCCTCCCTCCTAAGAGTGGCTGCCCTCAATCCCTATATTCCTTTTCTTCCAGCAAGATCGATACTCAGTAGTGCAAAGGGGAGATACCGCTGAGAAAGGTAACTTCTCAGGATAATTATTTTGGCTCCTTCCTGATCCCTAGCGTGTCATCTGCAACACAAGAAAATGAAGAAAGTAATACTCCCTCATAATCCCCAACGAGAAATTCCTGGTGGTTCATATTGATAATGAAATTCTTCTGGGTAGAGATGTGAAATCTCTTACCAGAGCGAGCAGTGTTCCATCTGATTTTCATGGCTTTTTCCAGGGGGAGACAATCAGAGTTTGTAACTAATAATTACATTGACACTTTTCTAATATTTATTTAATCTTTCAAATATTCTTATTTTAGACTCTTCTAGGACTCCTCTAGGATGAAATTGAATAATAATGGTGATAACAAGATTGTCTTCTTCCTGAGTTAGTGGAATGCCTTGTGTGGTTTACCATAAGAAATGATGTGTTCTCTTGACTTAGGATAGGAATTTGGGTGAAGGGAGTATCCTTCTAAATTTACCAAAATAATTGTCTGGTTGTATCTATAGACTACATTGTCAGTTTCTTGATTTTGTCCAGATAAATGGCACTTCAAACACTCAACTTTTTCATCTCTTTCCCTTTCTAACTAACATAAGATATTAACTCCATAAATAATAAAAAGAACGGGCTTTGGAGTCAAACATACCAGAATTGAAGCCTGGCTGTGGGACTTTGTTAACTCTTCTGGATTTCTTTAGCTGAAAATGGGAATAATGACACCGATTTCACAGCATTTATCATGTTGCCTAGAATGTAGCAATTACTCAATAAATGTGTTAGTATAGTTGTTGATAATTATTATCATATCCTTCAGTGGATTACAGAATGGAAAATTTCTTTAGAAAAGACTTTTGAATGAATAAAAGTGTTAATTCTAAGACTATCTAATGATAATTCTAAGATCACTGCTCTTTTCTTTAGAGTGGTCAGGTGACCCACTGTCCCCAGCTGCCCAAGACTGATGGACTTCTCATGATAAGGAACTTTCAGTACTAAATGTGGAAGAGTCCTGGGCAAATCAAGACAAGTTGGTCACCCTAAGTCATGGTGCTATTGGTTCATTGCCTGTTTTCTTCTAATCAGTCAGGCTTCTCTGGAAGACAAAAATAACATTCAAAGAAAATCATTAAAGCCCTGCTGATTGAACAGACATCACCATCATCCTCAACCTCATCTCAACCATTATAACAACAATAAAACCCCATATTTAGAAGGGAACTACATTTCTCTAAAGCACTTTCTAGCAAATCAAGGAAAACACTACAGGGATGGTTTTAACAGAAAAATTAGAGCACTAAGGATTAGTATCAGGAAGCTGGCTCTTTCCAGTGGGGAAGGAGGTAGGAAAGAGAAGCTGGGATGGTAGACATACTTCAGGTAGTGCAAACCTGGTGTTCCTGATCTCCAGGGGAGAGGGTGGAGGTGGCCAGCCCACAGGAGGTGTGAAGGGAACAGAAAGAGGTGTGCTAGTGACGTGTTTGAAGCCCTTGTAGAAGGGTTGGGGCAAGCCTGGAGGGGATATCAGCTTCAGGGGCTGCAGCCAGCCTGCACCCAGAGGAGTCATTCCCCAGACTACTCTGATGGGTGGGAGTAACCAGGGTTGAGGACATTCAGAAAGGTCAGGATCAGACCTGGATTCCTGGGCTGTGGCACTGCTGGGAATGGACGGTGAGGAGCCAAGATCAGGAGCACTGTGGGACATACAGGTCCCAGCTGGGTAAACCCAAAGGGTTTAAGACACAGGCTGTGAACATAGCCCAGGTACCAGGAGCTTATTCTCACTGGGCGTTACGCACATTGTGGCATGAGCCAATTAGATAACGCAAATAAATGCATAGTATTGTTCATGGCACACAGTTAAAACTTAATCTATGGGAGCTACTTTTAGTTTTTTGCACCCTGAAAATTAAGCAATTAATTTCCCTTGGGATGGAAGCAGGAGAATAAAAGTCAAGGATTACTTTATTCATGTTTGTATTGTGTTTTTCCACCATTTTCTAACCGCCCACAAAGCAGTATGGAAAGATAAGCATCTGTGTCCACAGTGGCTACTGCAGAGAACAAGCAATGATGTCAAGAGCATGTCTGCCATGTCTGCCCGGAAAAGCCACTAATGACCCTTTATAGGCCTCCCAAGGTGGGATTGTGACCTCAATACACCCACACAGACCAAGAACCCTAGATTTGTCCATCTGAGGAGAGAAAGCTTATTCTAAGGATTGGTTCCCTACATTAATCAGACTTACTAGAGAGATACACAAACCAGTGTATCTTTTATTTGTAGCTTTTAATATTAATTATTTTTATTTGTCAATGGTGTAATAAAACAAATAAGTAAAAGAGGGCCAAGCATGGACCAATGGTGACAGGGTGTCACTAAACGAGGATATTCCAGAAGCAATTAGCCATATCTGCTCCGATGGGTGCACATTAATTTCTGATAAGAAGTTACTATCAGAAGGCTGGGGTCCTTGTGATCAGTAGCAAACTCCATGAAGTGTCCAATCAAAATCAGAAGCCTATTAGTCCACTCACAAGAAGAAATTACTGCATAGGGACAGAATGCAAAGTTCCATTTGAGCAATACAGTCTTCTTAAGACAGAAGCTTAGCCATGATGAAAAACAATGTTCCAAATGCAGAGCACAGGAACTAAGAGGAAAGTTGACATCAGGTCAACGGCATTGGGTGAAGAGTGCTTCACTCACAGAACCAGAAATACTGGCCAGGTCACTGCCTCTCTTGTACGGGCTGAGATGGGTGCTGCTAATACCTGTCTTAGTGATTTTTTTTTGTTTTTTTTTTTTTCTTATACTTTGCTAGCTCACAAAATCTCTTTCTCACATGTGCATTCTCTGTTTAGCCAAGTTAATATATTCATTCCTGTGACAGACAAGTTTTGCAAGCCTACAGGTCTGTTTGCCCTTGAAACAGCTGTGTAGCATGGGGCTGCTTACCTATCCTGTATTCTTACCTCGCGTTGTTTGCTCAACATAACATTATTTCTGATATTTGCTTAGCACACTGCTCCAGCTGTTTCTGAGCACTATAAAGAGGAAATCGTTCACTGGGTGACAACACCAGGTCATCAAGTCTTCCTCTGAGTATTCAGGACCAGAGCTGTTGTACAGGGTAGAATCTATGACTGATCTGTTAGCCCTGCACTGTTAAAACTAAAAATATCCAGATAGTTTGCCATTATTAGCAGCCCGCTGGCTGTTTAAATGGTTTTAGAAAGAGGATGAGTTTCAAAGAGCAGTGGCCTTACCAGATCCCCAACTCCTCCAAAAAGTGAGGGTATTGGCTCATGGCATCACATCCCTGTGAACAGTACCAGGGATGTGGATCTGCCTTGCTGGAATAAGGACAAGAATGACTCTCTGGGGACGAGCTCCCATGTGGGAAGAAAACCAGTGCTATGAGTAAGGTGGCCATATGACCTACTGTTCAAACTAGGACACCCGAAACAACAGAGTCAATTGGGACAATCTCTGGCAGACTAGGACCTCACCTATTAGAGCATGGGTCAACCCCCCCCCTTGGGAATGAAGTCAGCAACAGATACATCTTTCAGCTCCATATGAGTGACAAAAGAGAAGGAGTGAGTGCTGACAGCAAGTACAGCGATACTCTGATGTGCTAAATTAATGCTGAAGTGACGGATTGGGATGAATCCGATAGATTCCTGCACTGAGACTTGATGTAAGAGCAGGCTTCTCAGAAGACCAAGTCATGCTTTCCACTGACTGAGAGTCAGGCCTCTCCTGTTAATACTGCCCTGTGATGACGGGTATGCATAGCTCTGCCTGAACTGGGGCTGATACCTGAACTTGAAAGTTGCACGGACTACATCCAACATTTTCTTCCAGCCAAGTGGTTATCCCAGGGCCTCTCTAAATCCTGCCTTGTCATCGAGGATCCCTCAGAGGTGAACTGCTCTGTGAAGCACTCATACTGTCCTCAAAACCCCAGTACTTTCTCCTTCCTCCCAACTATTGCTCAGCCTTCTCTACTACAATTCTATGATTTGAGCTGAAGTTCATCAGCATCCCAAGTGGAAGATATCTCTACTTATTTTTAACCCTTGTAGCATTGAGAAGTTGTTCAATCCAGTTGGACTTTGGCATATATGGCGTTACATTGTTCTTTTACATGGATTGTTTTGTTTTCCCAAATTCACTGGACATGCAAGTCATATACGATTGTCCCTCTTCCCATCCATGTGATTCCATTATTGGTGAATACTTACTGATTTTTGAAAGGCTTATTTTACATGTAGAATTGTTCTGGCTTTGTTCAAAAGGGAAGAGCTATTTATTTTAGCAAAACTTATCGGGGTTTTGCCCTCATTTCTGAATATATTAGCAGCCCCCTCTCCCAAAAAACCTCTATGCTAATCTGGAATTCAGATCAGACTTCTTAAAAAAGATAGGGGCTTGCAGTCAATATTTTAGCCCACACAGTGATGCTGGAAGTCTTAAGTATGCAGTGAAATTGTAGAATGAGCAGAAGCTTTGAAATCCAACAAATCAGAGTTGGGGTCTGGGTCTGGTTCTTACTGACTATGGGGCTTTGAGATTCATTTCCCTTTCTGAGCCTTGGTTTATTTGTAAAATATTGATAACAACATTTATTTCACTGGGCTAGAGTGAGGATTAAATGAGGTAACACAGAAGAAAGTATATAGCACAATGCCTAGAACAGAGTAAGTGCTCGTCAATATTAGATAATTCTCAAGCTGAATGGGCCCCTGATGTTGTTTTAGGGGATGCCAATTCCTGTAATTCTAGGACAGAAAGAAGGGAGTAACTGTGAGACAAAGAGGAATACAGGATCTTAGTGACTATACCTGATGCCAGGAGTGTTATAAGGAAGTAATGATTCTGAAGTTTGAATTGACTTCTCTGGAAACTTTCAGGTTTAATACAACAGATTGCAAACTGTGTCCTCAGCCCAAAATTATTTCAGTGATTTTGGAAAAGTATGGAAGAGCATTTCCCAAAGTTTGGTCCATTGAACACTACTCCTAAGAGTTAATTCACGATAAATGTCGAGTTTGTTCAATCCTACGTTCTCTATCACCCTCTTAGAGATAGCCATGCATATTAACACGTTATAGACAGAGAAACTCTGCATTTTAAACTGTTTAAACTTGGTGTTTCTCAAACTTAGTTGACCATAGAACCCTTTCACATAACATCTGTCTACAGAGACCTTACTAATTCAAAAAATAAATTGCAGGAAATATTGCCTTAAAACAGCAATGTACATCAGAATTGCCAAGGAGGGCTTGTTAGTGTACAATTGTGGGGACATACCCTCCCTATTTCTGAGTCAGTAGCTCTGCATTAGGGCCCAAGAATTTGTCTTCCTTTTTTAAATTACTATTTTCAGATTGAAGTATAGTTGACATATATATTAGTTTCAGCTGTACAACATAGTGATTTGACAATTATATACATCACAAAATACTCCCCATGATAAGTATAGTTACCATCTGTCCCCATAAAAAGTTATTACAATATTTTTGTCTATATTCCCAGCATAGTGTGTGCTGTACTTTTCATTCCTGTGACTTACTTATTTTATAATTGTAAGTGTGCACCTCTTAATCCTCTTTACTTATTTCACCCATGCCCTCAACCTGCTCCCCTCTGGCAACCACCAATTTCTTCTCTATATTTATAAATCTATTTCAATTTTGTTGTTGCTATTTATTCATCTGTTTTGTTTTTTCAATTATACATATAAGTGAAATTATGTGGTTTTGTCTTTCTTGGTCTGACTTATTTCACTCAGCATTGTATCTTCTAGGTCCATTCATGTTGTAAATGGCAAGATTCTATTCCTTTTAATGGGTGACTAACATTCCACTGTATGTACTGTATATATGTGTATATATACATATATATATACACTGCATCTTCTTTGTTCATCTACCAGTAGACACTTAGGTTGCTTTCTTACCTTGGTGATTGTATATAATGCTGTGATAAACATGGAGGCATATGTATCTTTTCAAATTAGTGTTTTTGTTTTCTTTGGATAAATTCCTTCCAGAAGTGGAATTACAGGATTATATGGTTTTTTTATTTTCAGTTTTGTGAGCAAAACTGTCCATACTGTTTTCCAGAGCGGCTAATTCACACGTCCACCAACAGTGCACAAAGATTCCTCTTCTTCCACATCCTTGACAACACTTGTTATTTCTCATCTTTTTGATCCTAGCCATTCTGACTGGTGCAAGGTGATATCTCATTGTGGTTTCTATTTGTATTTCCCTAATGATTAGTAATGTTGAACATCTTTTCAGGTGTCTGTTGGCCATCTGCAGGTCTTCTTTGGCAAATGTCTATTCAGGTCATCTGCCCCTTTTTAAATCAGAGTATTTATTTTGGGGTGTGTGTGTGCGTGTGTGTGTGTGTGTGTGTGTGTGTGTGTGTTAAGTTGTATGAGTTCTTTATATATTTTGGATATTAACCCTTTATCAGATATGTCACTTGCAAATATCTTCTCCATTCAGTAGGTTGTCTTTTAGTTATGTTGGTTGTTTCCTTTGTTGTGCAAAGGCTTTTTAGTCTGTTGTAGTCTCAACTGTTTATTTTTTATTTTGTTTCCCTTGTCTGGGGACATATCCAGAAAAATACTGCTAAGGCCAATGTATATGAGTTTACTATCTATGTTTTCTTTTGTGAGTTTTACAGTTTCAGTCTCATGTTTAGGTCTTTAATCCATTTTGAGTTTATTTTGCGTGAAGACAGTCATCCGGTTTCATTCTTTCATTTGTAACTGTCCAGTTTCCCAACATTTGTTGAAGAAACTTTTTCTCCCTATTGCATATTCTTGTCTCCTTTATCATAGATTAATTGACCATACAAGCATGGGTTTATTTCTAGGCTTTCAATATTGTTTCACTGATCTATGTGTCTATTTTTATGCTAATATTACACTGCTCTGATTACTAAAGCTTTGTAGTACTGTTTGAAATATGGGATTTCCAGCTTTATCTTTCTCAAGATTGCTTTGGCTATTTGAGGTTTTTTGTAGTACCACACAAATTTTGGGAATTTTTTTTCTAGTTATATGAAAAATACTATTGGAATTTTGATAGGGTTTGCATTGATTCTGTAGGTTGCTTTGGGTAGTATAGATATTTTAACAATGTTAATTCTTCTGATCCATGAGCATAGTATATCTTTCCATTTGTGTCATCTTCTATTTCTTTCCTCCATGTCTTATAGTTTTCAGAGTACAGAACTTTCACTAAATTCCACTTGGCTAAATTTTCTCCTAGGTATTTTATTCTTTTTGATGTAGTTGTAAATAAAATTGTTTTCTTAATTTCCCTTTCTGCTATTTCATTATTAGTGTATAGAAACACAACAGGTTTCTGTATATTGATTTTGAATCCTGCAACTTTACTGAATTCATTTATTAGTTTTATAGGTTTTTTTGGTGGAGTCTTTAGGGTTTTCTATATATAGTATCATGTCTTCTGCAAAGAGTGACAGTTTTACTTCTTCCTTGCCAATTTGGAGACTGTTATTTCTTCTTCTGTTCTGATTGTTATTGCTAGTACTTCCACTACTACATTGACTAAAAGTGGTAACAACAGACATCCTTGTCTCGTTCCTGATACTAGAGAAAAACTTTCAGCTTTTCACCATTGTGTATGATGTTAGCTGGAGGAGAGTTTGTATTTCTAAAAAGTTTCCAGCTGATGCTGATGTTGCTGGTCTGGAGATCACACTGTGAGAACTAATGTTATAGAATATAGAAATTCCATCATGCTTTTTCATATTATCTCCTATGACAATACTTTTTGAACATTAATGTGTACCCTAACTACCTGAGTTTTATTTTTCAGATTTTATTTATTTATTTAGAGAGAACATGAGTGGGGAGAGGGGCGGTGGGAGAGGGAGAGAATGTCTAGCAGACTCAACACTGAGCAAGAAGGCCACAACCCTGAGATCATGACCTGAGCTAAAAACAAGAGTTGGACACTCAATGGACTGAGCTACCCTAGTGTCCTCCTGGTGTTCTCCTTAAAATAGAAATTCTGATTCAGTAGATCTGGGGTGGGGTCTGAGAGCTGCAGTTTGAAAAGATAAGGATGCTCTTGGTCCATGGACCTGACTTTGAGAAGTCAATAGAACATGATACTGCCCAAGATCTTTTACTGTCTAAGTAATGAGGCATCTGTCTCGGAAGAATTCTGGTAAGTGTCATTGTAAATTCAGAGTTTCCTAGCAAAGTAAATTGATTTTCTTTGTAGACCTGGATGAACACATATAAAATTTCACACAGGATTTGTGTGGAGCAAAGTTTCTGCTGACATTTTCTGTTAGACTAACAGACTTGAGTGAGAGTCTCTAATCTTTTCTTCATATGATTTAGCCTAAACCTTGTATCATCTGAATGAAAGCTTGCATTGATTAGCTGTTCGTGACAGAGATCCACAATACAATGACTTGAATAAAATTTCTCTCTTATATAAAAGTCCAAGATAGTATGACCAGCTTTACTCTAGGAAATCATCAAGGGCCCAGGTTCCTTCTGCTCTGTTGACTCACCATCCCTAGAGTGTTGCATTTATTTCCATGGTTATAAGGGCAAGACTCATATGTTGCACATATTCTTTGATCATATCTCATTGACCAGAATCTAGTTGGAGAGCAGAGATAACTAGGCTGTCATGTGTATTGCTAAAAGTTGTATTTCAATAAAAGAAGGAAAGAGACAATGAATAGTCTCTGTTACAGCAGAAATGCTAATACCACCAATTCCTGAAAGGAGAGGGAAAATGGGGGAATGGGAATTGCAATTTGCTTGAGGAACAATCACTTAAGGCATAAGGATATGGTTGTGTGTTACTCTAGCCATGGTGGAAAGTTCTGTTGTAAAGCACCCCATTTCCTGGTTTCTATTTCATTCTCAACAGTAACAGAAGATAGCTACAGGGATGACAGATATTTCAGCAACAAGTTATTATAAAACAGTTAAAGGGGTTTCAAGAGTCCTGCAAGGAAGGAGCCAATCCCTGTGAATAGGAGCAGTTAACAATATGCTCTTCTGTTGGTTTGGACCCCAGGATATAGGAGGGCAGGTTTTTTTTTTTTTTTTTTTTGAATTCTTTGATCACTTAGTTAAACAAACTGGAATTCAGCCCAATTTTGGCTAAAGGCTTCCTTTATTCCAGGACACACCCAAAGATATCAAGCTATGGAACATGCATAGCAATTGAGTGACACTATTTAGTGCAGCAGGAAGCTGTCGTTTACGGTCAACTCCAGGAAGCACCCTCTTATCTATGGAAAACCTATGCCTCTGCCCGGCCCCCCGCCATGAACAGAAAGTCCACTCTGTCTCCATTCCCACTGTACTTGTCCAAGTCCAGAAGATATGAGGCCAAGTAAATTTTACCTATGGAGCTCCATATTTCAGAGTCAAGTTTTGGTGATTAAGATGAAAATAAAGACAAAAATTAGAACTTTATTTAAAAGATCCTAAATCATGTAATATAAGTAATTTTTTAAAAATATTTTATTTATTCATTTGAGACAGAGAGAGAGATTACAAGTAGGCAGAGAGGCAGGCAGAGAGAGAGGAGAGAGGAGGAAGCAGGCTCCCTGGCGAGCAGAGAGCCCGATGTGGGCCTCGATCCCAGGACCCTGGGATTATGACCTGAGCCGAAGGCAGCGGCTTTAACCCACTGAGCCACCCAGGTGCCCAGTAATTTTGTTTTTTATTTCCTTAAAGAGCCACATTCAAATGCTCTCCAGTGAAGTTCAAACTCCTTAGATGATAGTCTCTTGACACAACTAATGGAGGTCCAAAGAGCTGACTGAAGGGTGAATTAGGAAACATTTATATTATGCAAAGTGAACTCTTCCTTGGTCAATCTCTCACTTCTCTGACTTAATGTAATGGCCCATCATTAAATAATCAATGATCCAATTTATTATAAAATGGATGCAGTCTATTGAGAAAATCAGGTCAAAATGCTTAGCTGTTTTCATGAGAGAAAAATCAGACAATGAACAATTATGTGTTATTACGACTGAAAAGCAAAATTGACAGGAACAGTACCATATAAACAGAGCATCACGTGATTGTCTACCAGCCTGGCCTTAAAGGAAACAGTTCAGTGACACTCCCTTTTTAAAATGTTACCTTTTCCCAAGGACTTCTTGTCTTAAAAGCTTCCAAGCACATGAGCTGGAATGCAATCCTAGCTGGAACTTCTCTTTTATCCTGAGTGGAACATTATAACTTCTATGTCACTTTTGTTTATTACCAGAACGCAAGTTATGTGGCTTGTGTTTATTTTCTCTAATGAGGCCCACTGGGGACTGGCATCTCTTAGATTTCCTTAATGAGGAATGGTTCTATTCCTCCCCAGTGTGGCTGGTATCACTCAACAGTGTCACTCAGTTGTGACCAAACTCCTTAAATCACTGTGGAAAGGGTTCCAGGTAGCAGGAATTCTAGAATTCCTCATGCATGACCTGTGTGTCTCAGGTGATCTGCTTTCCATAAGTCAGTCTTTCACACATTCTCTTTCAACTGTGATGAAAGGGAGGCTATACAAAAGCCAACAGGTACAGCCTGTCAGATTAAATCCCCAATCAACCTTGATGTTAAAAGCCTGAAACAGAGAGGACTTATCAAGTTAAACTTACATGTGAGGATCATGAATTCTTAGTGTCCAGGGAAAACTAGACTTTCACACTTGGTGTGACAATAGTTTCATTAAAAGACAAGTCAAGTTGAATAATTTCCTTGTAGGTTAATGTCTCACCAATACATAATACTTAAAATGGAAAGAAGCAAATTTTTGAAAGCATTCTTTTTCTTTTGAGAGTGTAGAAGTACACTTGGGTTTTATTTAAGCACAAGCTTTAAAGCCTTTTTTTAACCACTGGTGTTAAATAACAAGAGGAATAAATAACATGTGGCAAAATACTGTGTGCTTCTTAGCACTAGCCATAAGTCACTTTTTTTCTATCGCCCTTCAAAGAGTAATATTTTCAGAGGACAATGTTAAGTATGTTGGTAGTGACATTTATGGCAGAGTTAAGGCCCAACAGAGAAGCTCAATTGCCTGATTTCATGATGATTTTCCTAATCTTCGATTAGCTATATGAGAATGGATAGGCAGACAGGTGCAGTGCTCTTGTGACTAAACCACACCAACAACCCGTGGTCAGCACTGTTCAATGGCATACACAACACTCAGGAGCTCAAGTCAAGCAGTTGTGAGACAGAGTGCTGTAGAGGTATATCCAAGAGTCATAAGTGAACTTGACTACCAGCTGTCGGACATTGGGCAAGTCACTTTGTCTATCTAAGCCTGTTTCCTTGACTAAAAAATGAAGTAGGGGCACCCAGGTAGCTCAGTTGGTTAAACGTCTGCCTTTGCCTCAGGTCCTGATCTTGGGGTCCTGGAATCAAGTCCCAAGTCAGGCTCCCTGCTCAGTGGGGTGCCTGCTTCTCCCTCTGCCTCTGCGTCTCCCCACCACTCATGCTCTCTCTCTGTTTCAAATAAATAAAATCTCTAAGATAAAAGGCTTTTGCACAGCCAACAAAGGAAGCCAACAAGAAAACAGTCAACGAAACCAAAAGACAACTGACAGAATGGGAAAAGATATTTGCAAATGATATATCAGATAAAGGGTTAGTATCCAAAATCTAGAAAGAACTTATCAAACTCAACACCCAAAGAACAAATAATTCAATCAAGAATGGGCAGAAGAGATCCAAATGGCCAACAGACACATGAAAAAGTGCTCAACATCACTCGGCATCAGGGAAATACAAATCAAAACCACAGTGAGATACCACCTCACATCAGTCAGAATGGCTAAAATTAACCAGTCAGGAAATGACAGTATTGGTGAGGATACAGAGAAAGGGGAACCCTCCTACACTGTTGGTGGGAATGCAAGCTGGTGCAGCCACTCTAGAAAACAATATGGAGGTTCCTCAAAAGGTTGAAAATAGAGCTACTCTACAACCCAGCAATCGCACTACTGGGTATTTACCCTAAAGATACAAATGTAGTGATCTGAAGGGACACGTGCACCCAAATGTTTATAGCAGCAATGTCCACAATAGCCAAACTATGGAAAGAACCTAGATGTCCATCAACAGATGAATGGATAAAGAAGATGTGGTCTACATATACAATGGAATACTATGCAGCCATCAACCCCCCCCCAAATCTTGCCATTTGCAATGACGCAGATAGAACTAGAGGGTATTAAGTTAAGCAAAATAAGTCAATCAGAGAAAGACAATTATCATATGATCTCTCTGATATAAGGAATTTGAAAGGCAGGATGGCGGATCATGGGGGGAAGGGAGGGAAAAAATGAAACAAGATGGGACCGGGAGGGAGACAAACCATAAGAGACTTTTAATATCAGGACATAAACTTAGGGTTGCTGGAGTGGAGGGGGGTGGGAGGGATGGGGTGGCTGGGTTATGGACATTGGGGAGTGTATGTGCTATAGTGAGTACTGTGAATTGTGTAAGACTGATGAATCACAGACCTGTACCCTTGAAACAAATAATACATTATATGCTAATAAAACTAAAAAATAATGAAGTAATACAACATTATTTCATTGGCTGTTCCCAATCAGCCCTGAAGAAAAGGGAAGGAGCAAGAGATGAAAGATGGCTACACAGGGTGAGGTCACATTGACAGGGGCCCCTCTGTTGGCGTCCATGTACCTCTTCATTCGGCATGCTTTAATTGTTTGGTCAGAGGCCTTACTTATTCTTTGGCCAAAATCACGACAACAGCTTCTTCAGTAACTGCTGTGCTTCTGACTGACAATCATTGGCCTTTATAAATAACCAACCCCAACAAAAGTTATTGATGTAGTAATGAAAGCCCATAGGATTCTAACATTGGAGAACTTTCTGGAATGGGAATGTGATTTCCCATTCCCTGAATAAATGGTTCTGGACATAGTGTCATTGGATCTCTAGCAACTCACTTAACTTCTCTTCATCAAGATTTCTTCATTTGTGAAATGAGGATACTACTTGAAGTTTTTTTTTTAGAGAAATAAACAAGATGAGGTATGTGCATTTATTAGGTTCTCTCTAGGAAATGGCACACACAATCACACAAATTGTGAATTAAAGGGGGGCAAAGTAGAGGAACTATTTACAATGGGATGGGCAGATTTTTAGGAAAATCAACAGGGATGATGCCCTGCCCTCAAGTAGGCAATGGGGAGCATTCCTGCCTCTAGGCTTGGACAGGGAATGGGAAGGAGTGTTTACAGGTACCCTAAGAAAGGCTGCTGGATAGAAGTTGTGGCTTTTATAGAAGGAGGGAGCCAACTTGTAGTGACTCAGTAAGGAGGGCACCAGAGGAATGAATTTCTTGCCAATTTAACCTCTTCTGATCTCCCTCCTCCACCTCCAATCACCAAATCTAATTGGAGGCCAGAGCTCAGGAAGCCCACTGAAGCATTCTGTGCAGGGTAGTTTTCCAGAGCCCAGAGCAAAATGGAAAAGAAGGGAAAGCAGATCTGCAGGGTAAAATGGAGGGCAACCTGAGAACATTATCTGGTACATAATAGTTTGCCTGGTGCATAGATATTAATTATAATCACTGCAATACAGGAAAGAATACACAGACCAGGTTTCAAATTCCATTTTCATCTTTGGGGGTTGGGGAGAAGATAATTCCAGAGTTTTTCAGAAATGTTCAAAGTTTCTAAGTATAAACTTTTTAAACATTTCATAAATATGTTTCAGTCTGTTTATTGTTAAGAGGATTTTTCTAATAACACTGTAACATGTTGCAAGTACAAGTTTAACAGTGTTGCTCCAAATTACTGGGGAAAAAGAAAACAATAAGTGTGGGAAGTCTGGGAATAAATATAATTCTGTCAACCAGTTCTTCAATTTGAACTTCCTTTTTCTCTGGAGTGTCACACTTCTCTAGAGAACCTTCCTCAGGTCAGTTAGTGAAACAAATAGAATTTCAATTCAATGCTTTTTGTAAAATATTTTATTCATTCATTTGAGACAGAGAGAGATTGAGCACAAGCAGAGGGAATGGTAGGCAGAGGGAGAAGCAGACTCCCTGCTGAGCAGGGAGCCAAAAGTGGGGATTGATGTGGGGCTTGATGTGGGGCTCAATCCCAGGACCCTCGGATCATAACCTGAGCTGAAGGCAGATGCTTAACTGATTGAGCCATGCAGGTGCCCCATCCATGCTTTTAATAAAAGCCACATTGTGTGGGAATTTAGCTTTTCCTAATCCAAATGAAAAGGAGACATAACTTATTATTGGTGATGAAATTTTGCACATAAATACATTTAAAGAGGGATGGAGTGGCATTTGGGTAAATTAATACATTTTAAACCTATTTCTTGTGGGTCAGGAATGCTTAATGAAAAGGTTCCCTCTTATTTTCACTATAAAACTTCAAAGAACTTTTTAGAAAACCTGCTTCATTCACAGTCTTTCCCAGTCATTAAAAACTTAGTTTCTGAAACTGTTGTCTCTTGAGTCATGGGGCTTATTGGCCTTAAAAACAACTACACAAAGGGGCGCCTGGGTAGCTCAGTTGGTTAACCATCTGACTCTTGGTTTCGGCTCGGGTCATGATCTCACAGTCATGGGATCTAGCCATGGGTTGGGCTCTGCACTCAGCACAGAGTCTGCTTGTCCCTCTCCCTCTGATCCTCCCCTTGCTCTTTCTCTCTCTCTCAAAAATAAATAAATAAAATCTTTAAAAAGAAAACCCAACTACACTTGAGGAAAACATAGGTGAATACAGAGATAATACACTTCACATTACAGATGACTTTTGGGATATTTGACTTAATGAAAACTAGTAACTGGCAGGGACCAGTTTTAAGATATATGGGAGCTCGAAAGAGCTTTTTATATAAGCTCTATACAAAGACTTTTGTTTATTTCTCATGTGCCTTTCCTTAGAAAGCTGTAGAGGAATGCTCTATAAAAATTAAGGAGTAAACCTAGAAAAAGACTAAATTCTCACTTTCATATTTGAGAGACCATAGTTTCTAAACTGAAGAATTAATAGTGCTATAAGTATGTTATTTAGAAATATGCAGGTAAATACCAAACGAAACTACCAAAAAAGTTCAAAGTGGTTGCCTCTTGAAAAGGGGACAGAACTTGTTTCTTGTTATAAGTCTTGTTTGATTCTTCAAATACATAATAAAAATAAACACTAAATTTAAAAAATAAAAAGCCCTTTCACTTGATGGATGGTTTGGCTAGATACAGAATTCTAAGTTGGACATGTTTTCCTTCAGAAGTTCTAATGCAATGCTCCATTATCCTCTAGCTTTTGGTGTTGCTACCGAACTTCAGAATTGAATGTGAGCCCCCTCCCTTTTATTTTTTTTCATTTCAGGAAGATTTTTAGGATATTTCTATTATTTTCAGTGTTCTAAAATTTTATGATGATATATCTTCGGCATAAGCCTGTTTTCATCTGTTGTATTGGTCATTCATTCAGTGGATCCTTCTAATCAAATGTCCTTCAATTCTGAGAATTTCCCTTGTATTATTACTTTGATTTCCCCCCCTTCTTTCTGTTAGCCCTTAAATTTCTGAATTAAGGTCTTAGATCTGCTTGATGGATCTTTTAATCTTCTTATTTTTTCTATTTTCCTTTCATTTGTCTCTTTGTTCTATTTTCCCTTCCCTAAACACTTCTTTTTCTATGGCATTCTATTCTTGTTTTATGTTTATCCATGTTTATGTCATCATGTTTCCTAAGCTCATTAACAGAATAGAGAAGTCATTCAAGCACATATTATTTAAAAGATGGTGAGAAGCTTGTCTCCGAATCCACTAAAAACATAGGGCGTAAAACAGCCTTAAGATACATAATGAGTAATATTTTAAATAGAGGGGAATCAAAGTAGGGTGGACACCCAGGATTTCGTCTGCTCAGCTTCTCCTTTTGAAAACTGTTCCCCTTTCCACACTGTCATCCACATGGTTCTATCAGTACCTACCATGATCTATGACTTTCTTTACCACTCACTTGACTAGTCTGGGGTAGGGACCTGATCCAGGGTGATCTGATCACAATTTTTCTCTGGGAAAATTGTAAAATGGGAACTGAGAAAAAGAGACCAGTATTTTTCTGGGCACCCAAACCATAAGATATAGAAAGTGACAGTTCTTAGGGACCATGTTTCCTGCCAGGCAAACCTGAGAAGCAGTGGAATTCTGCAGCACAAACTAACACAGATGCACAAGCAGCTGCACAGAGAAAGGCAATTAGCAGAGAAGGTAAAAAGTCCCAGAGGCAGCAGGATCTGCTGTTCCTGAGCAAAGTCACATGTCTGTCCTAGAGATTTCAATACCCTCATTAAATTCTCCTTTTGGCTTAAGTTAGTTTGAGTTGGCCTCTCTCTCCATGGTAACAAAACCTTCCTAAATCATATACCCAGTTTATTTGATGCTTTCTATGAATTAGGCAATGTATGAGTGTCTTATATACTTTACCTCATTGAATCTTCACAACAACCTGTGAGGTTGGTAAAATTATTTTACACATAAAGAAACTTTACAAATCCAACTGCTGTATAATAGACACCACTAGCTAGAGGTCCTCTGCTGTAAATCAGCATGTCAAAAACATACCACTTCTCCACCTGTAAAATGGAGAAAGCTGTTTTCACTGCCTGAACTGCTCTTTTTCCTACATACACCTAGCCACCTTCTTACCTTGAGATGCCAGCTTAAATATTCTCCAAAGAGACTGTCCTGCCTCCCCAGTCTCCAGTACGTTCCTCAATAGCACATCATTATTTCCTTCTCCAACAATGTAATTACACAGTATTTTGTTTAGTTCTTTTTGTTTGCACTCTCCTGAACTGGACTGTGAAGTCCAGGATGGTGGGGCCTATCCTAGAGTTGTTTGCCATTTAGCCACTGCATCTAACACTATCTCCCTGGCACATGGAAATTGCTCCATCAGTGTGTTTGGAGACATTAAATATTTCTAAATATTTTCTTTTATGTATCTATGAGGCTAGAGACAACAACTTTCAACACCGAACATGCGGGGCAATCTGCCAGGCCCTAACTGAGCCAAAGACACAGACAAAGATGTGGCTTCTCTCCTGCAGGGGTTCACAGTATAGTAGGAGACTCAAGTAATTATAATACAAGGGAGATGATTTATAACAGAGATATACACAAAGTGCCATGGTCATAAGGGAGGAAATAATTGAGATATAATCCAGGAAGTTAAAGTGAAGAAAGAAAAGAGAAATGGCCAGGGTTGCCATTCAAATGGCTAGATTCTTTATGTCTCTATCCTGATCTCTGTCCTGATCTAGCTTTTCCCCAAAACCCCTTCCAATTTCTAAGACCTGGAGAAGAAGTGACAGTAAAAGTAGTGGTATATGAAAACCATCATTCTCTTGAATCTTAGGATCATCCCTATCATTGGCTTATCTCCATATCACTCTGGAAAGACACTGAGTCTCGCTGCCTGCCTTACCCCAGTCTTCTTCAAAGAAGCCCAGGTCTGTATTACAGGTCAGGCCTCCCCCCCAACCCCCACTGCCAGATCTGCTTTCC
This sequence comes from Ailurus styani, assembly GCA_002007465.1. Lineage (NCBI taxonomy): Eukaryota > Metazoa > Chordata > Mammalia > Carnivora > Ailuridae > Ailurus > Ailurus styani. The sequence goes on from LNAC01000591.1 coordinate 52,546, forward strand.
TGATGCTGAGATTAGAGGACAATGGCTTTGATCCCTTTTAACACTCAAAGAATAATGCTCCTCTGTCACAACACTGTCCCAAGTATTCTCATTACAATGGGTGATTTTATGGACAATTACCTGTCTGATGCCTGTTTTCTCTCCCAGTCATCTCTAACCTAGTCCTCCATCAATGCCTATTAGGGACTATTCCTCTAGCTATGATCTAGAATAGAATTCTTCATTCTCTATCTTTCCTACATCTGTGTTACTTGTCAGGGATATTTCAAATCAAACCTCTCTTTGGGGTTTGCATGTGGAGGTGTGTGAGTGATTGGGGTTGATGTGAGGGAAAACAAATGTGGCAAATCATCATTATCACTAGTAAAATCTACAAAGGATGCAACAGGAGGAAAAATGTGGATATTATGTAACTGTGTACCTTTTTAATATCAGAATTTTAAATATTTAATACTGTCGCCACGTATCTATATCAGTGGTCTTAGAAATCAGTCCCCCTCAAAAGACTTTCCTAAAAAGACCCCACTGAAATGGAACAGATCAATAGAAAAAGTGTTGTCTAGTGTCCTGATTTAAAGAACTATGAAATTAAAAAAAGAAGCATTTTCAAAATTAAAATATTTTCCTTTCAAACTCAAAGCTTGCTTCATCTATTGATTCATCAAAGTTAATTGGTACACACCTGCGAGGTCAGCTTTGTATATTGGTTGAAAACGCCAGCTCTGGCTTTGCCATTTATTAGTTCACCGTCCTTGGGCAAGTTACTTAGCTTTGTGTGCCTTAGTTCCCTCATCTGTAAAATGGATATAAATATTAGAATTATCTCACAGGATTGTCATCAGAATTATGTATAGTGTTTAAGAATATTTGACACCACATCAGTGTAATTATTCTTAACCTTAGAATACTTGACATGAGTGAATGTCAAGTATTTTTGGAGGGCACTGAAAAATCCTTGAAGTGAAACTTACTTGATAAAATTAAATCCTAAATGGGGGCGCATCCTGTATCTCTCTAAATAGGGGCACAGGACGATGGATAACCAAGCAACAGTCAGAACTCCAACACGGAGAGGGGACAACCTCCTCCCACTCTGCGTTCTCCCGGGTGCCTTCCAGAATGTTAAAGCCTTGCAAATAGATGGGCTCCTCAAATTTAAGTTCGTGGTCACCTTTAAAGTCCTCCGGGGAACTAGAGGCCTGGGCCCCCGCCGGCTCTAAGATCCCATCCGGGTGATCCCCGAAGCGAAGCTTCCCTTCTCTCCGGGTACCCCGCCCCCCTCCGCCCTCCTTCCCTTCTCTCCGGGTACCCCGCCCCCCTCCGCCCTCCTTCCCT